>JAODLC010000036.1:19076373-19086868 GCA_026781145.1 Hippopotamyrus pictus | reverse complement strand
GAATGCATTATAATGCATTATGAAGGTATCTATAATGCGTTACGCATACAGACTTTAAGTAAAGTCTTACCGTATATCTTCCTACTGATGTGATGTCGTAAATATAGTGATGTGATTGTTATAAAAAACTTTGGGGTATTTATAAAGCAAAAATGAGTATCACAAATTTCTCACAAACCTATCTATGAGTGATTTAAACAGCAACAATGAAAATGATTATGACTGGTGATTGAGAACAAATACAGTGTTCATGCAAAAGCAGTAGAGGTAAACTTTAAATTGATTTGTAAACATGAATCACATTATATATAAAAGAAATGATTATTAAAATTGCAAAGCTAGCTAAGCAAGTTTTTTCTAAGACAGTAAAAATGTTTTAGCGAAATTGAAACTCCCTGCACTATAGTATCCATACAGAATTGCAAGTAAGAAAAAGCCTGATCTTAACCTAGCTGACTAGCGGTATAAGAATTGCATGTATATAACATGCAATGTTGGTATTAATATCAAACATCGCCCAACCTTATAATATACTACAGGCATTTTTCAAATTCAGTACAAAATACCCTGGCTTGCATTGTGATGTCATTTGGTGCCGGAACCAGTATTTACGTCAGTGGAAAACCAACACTTTGAAGTACCATATTTTTGGTACTTTCTCAAAGCATCAAAGGTATGGTACCTGGTGCAGTGGAAAAATGCCCCTGATCTCTGATTAACCTGATCTCAGGCAGATAGTAATTCATCAGGTGCGAAACCTGCTTGGTCATGGCACTCCAGGATCAGGGCTACCTGCCGCTGCTTCATACAATCACTGTGACAGTTGCTGACAGAAAGAACTGAACTTAAGCATGGTACTCAACCACTGAGTTGAGATGCAAGAGAAGGATGCCAAGCTGAGGGGGAACCTGCCGCTCTGGTCACAGCAGGAATATGGAGAGGGTCTCCTAAACCCAGCAGGCTTCCCCGTCTCTTCCAGGACCAATTAGGATGCCAGTGCTGAGAAGCAAAACTGCCTAAATGAGACCATTAAAGGAGACCATTGCTGTTGAAACAGACGTCAGAAGCATGGGAATCCGTCAGAAACTCATTTTTTTTCCCAGGAAGACCAGAAAAACAACAGTGAAGTGCGGTAAGTCACGGCGTTAAGGCTGCCTGACGCTGTTACATAATGAGCGGGTCACCAGCCAAGCACACGCACTGGCACCTACGGCCTTACCCGCCCCATGTAAATCACTCACAGTCCCAAGAAAGACGCCGCCCACCCATTACACGTGTGCGGCGGCTAAGGAGATAAAGAACAGGAAGCTGTTTAGCTACTTTGTGATAAGCTCCAAAGCAAAGCTGATGTAATTCATGGTCAGAAACTATCTGATTACTCCAGACAAACTGCAGACTAGGTCCTGATTGCTCACCTGACAGTTCATTAGAAACACGGCGCACCGTTTGTTAGAGTAGAGGAACATTCAAGGCTTTCAAGTGTTAAGTATCTCACTCATGACTCTGACGGGCAAACGCTTAGCTTCGAGTCCCTCTTACTTAGCCGCGACGACGCCTGCTGGGCCATGTGATTTAAAGGTCCAGCAGTATGGAACGATGAGCAAATAGGAACCCCCGCCCCCCCGCAGGTCAGGGCGAGCTGAGGGGCATCCATTTGCCAAGTGCCAGTCTACCAAGAGCACAAAGGCAGGAGCGGATTTGTCGGATCTAAGGGCTCACTTAAAAAAAATAAAATCACTTTGGACGCCCCTTCCCCCGCCCCTTCCCCCGCCCCACGGATGTTTAAAAAACTAAATAGCTATGAAGAAGATTGTAGCACACACACAAAAGGGGTGGGCCTGGAGACGAGAGCCTGGAGGGCTACCCATCATTCATCTATGGGGCTACCCATCATGCATCTGCAGCCCAGGGCCAGAACATCCAATGGGAGAACACCCCCAACACAGCTGGTCGCAAGTTACTTTGTGAATGCTGCAGTATGTTCCTGACCACTGCATGAATATTTAATACTGACACCCCCCCAAGCGTATTTGAATGGTTAAGAACCCATTAAACAGCTCATAACACCCCTCCCCATGCAAAAATTATCTGGATAGAAGGCCTTTCAGTAACCATGCAGAATGAACAAATGAACAAATCTGGAAAAAGCAGGACATATTTTATAAATATTTTAAACCACACACCAACCCCCAGTCAATTCTACACACACATCTTCAGAGTATGAGCTACAAAATGTGAGTTTAATCTACATTAGCGGCATTAATATGCTGTATAAACTTACCCGAATGCACATTCTTGAGGAACACCCCAACACATTCCATAACTTAATACTAATCGATGTATAATGAATAGTTCTGGTTAAGATCAATACTGCCGTTTTTGAGATACGACCAGAATATTTGTGAGGATTTGGTTGTGGCGACGCCTGGCTCTGCACCCCAGACTGAGATCATAGATTTTTCAGAAAACAAAATGACAATTTCATCAAAAAATGGCCAGGGGAAAAATGGGAAGCAGTGAACCGTTTATATAATGGCAAAGAGGAGCACTTGCCTCTCCTGAGAGGATCTTACCGTGGCTGAAAAAGCCTTTGTTAGAGACCCTGAGTGAGGTGGCAGAGTTCGGACGTGGAGGGGGTCTGATTGGCTGCTGCCTTCACCACCCCCACCCCAGGTTAATTGAGGTGAGAGAGCTGGGTGTCTCGGGCCAAAAGATTTAAGTGAGAAATGTATAATTCCAGAGCAGAAACAGCCACAGAACATGATTCAGAGCCGTGCACGTCACTCGCCACGTTCTCAATAATATTCCTCACAGTGTACCGGGGGGGGGGGGTGCTGAGCTCTGAAAGGACACTATGCTCGGCAGGGGGGGCACTCAGCACTGCTGCGCCAACGTGACAGAGTGAGACTGAACAAGGCGTACGTGCAGAATGCAGAAGCCCAATACTTTGCTCGTCTATGGTGTTAAAACTTCCAAGCCATCAGGACCAGCCAATCATAAACCATAACTGAGATCGCATGGTTCGGACGTTAATTTCCAAGGACTCCAAAAAGTCACCTTACATCTAAACTCTCAAAACACGATCTTCAGGTCCTACATGGCCAGATCACTTTCAAAGCCAATATCACCCCTGAAACACAGAACTAGCATTTCCATGTTGGAGTTTAGTTGTAACACCTGCACGGTGGAGAGGCCTCGAGCTTCTACAGTCATCATGTCATCTACCCAGAGCCTAACTGCACTCCGTCCCCGCAATAGTGAGGCCTCGGGCTCGACACAGAGCTGGGGGGGGGGGTCCACACGGATCCACATGTGATACAATGCACTGGGAAAGGAAGGATCAGAGACGGCACCTTCCACGAGTGCCGGTAGGGGGAGCGCATTAACCCTAACCGCACTCGCTCAGCCGACTGGGAGTGATTCCCTCTGAGGAATAATAATAAAAATAATAATGATATTATTGAATGCCAGGGGTACACGGAGCTCATCCTGCGTAATCCGGTTCAGGGAGGGACACGAAATAATCATCATGGTCGAGGAAGCAAGAAATCCCCGGTGGGTGTGAGACGGCCACTTCCCCTACAATCCAGTGTGCGACTGGGAGGACCAGCTCCACCAGTAATCACTCAGAAGAATGACAGAACACAAAGCTCCCCTCGGGGGAGGGGAGGGCTTTTAAAGCAGGAGGTCCAGAATTCCAGGGGTCTGATAAATGAACTTATCTTTAGAGGGGTGTTTACGCCTCAAAATTTCATGCTTTTGATTTTCACGCATTGATTTGAGAAGCAAATCCTTCTTTGCCCCACATCAACATTACACATTGGCAATTTGACATGACATTTACCGAGCACTTGTATCCAAAGTTGAGAAAGCAGGGTCAGTCGGTCCCTGGAGCAATCCGGGGCCAAGGGCCTCGCTCTGGGGTTCAACAGGAATATCAATCTGCAGACCCTGGGAACCTTCTGATCAACCCACTGAGCTAACCTGTCGTGTAGCTAAAAAAACAAGGACAACTAAGAAATAAACATTGCCAAACACATGTCACAGAGTTAGATTATGACTGGTGTTGGAGAATGTATGCATGATGACTTTTAATCTTAAATAGCTTTTAAACCTGAAAGTTTCACATCCTGAATGTGACTTAGCACTTAAACTTAACCAGTTGGTTCGTAACAAAATTCCTGCCGAATGCTCATTGACAACTGCTGAGTAAATGAGAAGAGGTCAATGATTGCGATGAACGAATGGGCTGCACTGTAAAGACTGTAAAGACCCCCAACCCCAGGGGGCAGCCTTGTTATCTCAGATCACAGGTCAGTCGCTCCAAGACCCCCATGTCTAGAGAACCCAACACTCACTGCCTTCAGCTCAAACGATGGAGCCAATAAGCAGGATGCAAACCCCAGGCCCCTTTGTGTGTCTCACAGCAAGCACAATGGTATGGGGGGGGAAGAAAAACAAATCAAAGAATTCCCATGGAAAAATAAGGTATTACAGGAAGAGAGACCTCCAGTCCAGCAGGTGAGGCTGATAGCCGAAAATCACCTCAGATGATCAGACCCAAGCTAAGCATGCAGTCACTCAGGCGGGGGGGGGGGGGGCAGCGTGCTGATGTGGAGGTCAAAGGGCAAACTCACACATTCACTGCCCGGCCAGCTCCCCGCTCTGCCGATGTGGAAGAGCTTACCGTGGGGAGCAGGAATACACAAGAAACATCCCACGTATGGCACACTAAAACATCCCACGTATGGCGCACTAAAACATCCCACGTATGGCGCACTAAAACATCCCACGTATGGCGCACTAAAACATCCCACGTATGGCGTACTAAAACATCCCACGTATGGCGCACTAAACCACAGCCACTTAATAATGAGAGATTTAAAGGGCCTCAGAGGAAAATAAAACCGCCTTTATTCACACGTAATAAAGCAGCTTTCGCTCAGCGCCTAGCACCAGTTTATCCTGTACTGTTACTGTTACAGACCTCCCTGATCCGCACACCGTTACAGACCTCCGTGATCCGCACACCATTACCATCGAAGCCTGAGGTCTGCCCGGCGAGGTTCCGGGGCCGCTGCTGGCACTTGAGAGAGGGACACACCAGTGTCGGGGCCCCACAGAGATGCGAGGGACAGCTGTGTGGCCACAGAGAGAAGATGGACAGATGTTCGGGGAACACAGGTCTTTCCCTGCAAATTTAGGACTGGGAAGCTTCTGGAATACGTCAGTCCTCGGACCCTGAGCTGTGCCACGCTCGGCAGCGGGCTGCACACTGGGCCATCAGGGACACGTCGTCTTGTCTTGCAATCGAACCCAAACGCACCCAGCTCCCTGTACCAGCCCCCATCTGACAGTGGATCACAAATATTCTGACTGACAGGAAGCAAGCAGGTGAGTCTGGGGAAAATCACATCCAGCGCCCGGACGATCAGTATTGGCGCCCCCCAGGGGTGTGGCCTCTCCCCTCTGCTCTTCTCCCTCTACACAAATGACCACATCCCAGGGACCCGTTTCCTGAGGTTTGCAGATGACAATCTTTGGCCTCATCGGGGACGGTGACGAGTCTGCATACAGACGGGAGGCCGAACTGCTGGCCCTCTGCTGCGGTCAGAACAGCTTGGAGACCAACACGCTTAAAACGGTGGAGATGACAGCAGACTTCAGGAGGTGCCTCCAGCACTGCCCCCCCTCACCCCTACGCAACAGCACTCTGTCTGCTGTGGAAACCTTCAGGTTTCTGGGATCCACGATCTCCCAGGGCCTGAAGTGGGCGGCCAGCACAGACACAATTGTGAAAAGGGCCCAAGAAGGAATGTACTTCCTGCGCCAGCTCAGGAAGTTCAACCTGCCGCAGGAGCTGCTGATCCAGGTCTGCTCCGCAATGATCCAGGCTGTTCTCTGCACATCCGTCACGGTCTGGTTTGGTTCGGCCACCAAACAGGACAGGAAGAGATTACAACGGACAGTGAGGACTGCAGAAAAAAGCTAGTCTACTACCAAGTCCAGAAGACTTACCTAGAACCAACATACACCCTGAAGAGGTGTCATCTTAAACCATCAAGCTGCAAACATCCTTCTTTACGAGCAGAGCGGTAAGGAAATTCATCACCTGCCTGAAAGCCTTCTCTGCCTTTTCAGTTTTTAAATGGATAGGGTTAAGATGGACGGCAGGGTTTACACGCCCATACCAGCCTCCAAAGAGCTGGCAGACAGGGTCAGCAGCATACCAGTCCTTATCTCCATCCAGCTGTCAGAATTCCACATCTTTCTGCATGACTCAGATGAAGCCACTGACAGACCTCACGCACTGGCCAAGGGCATGAAGTCAGATAACCAACATATCTCATCTTACAAAAGATAAAGAAAATGATGCAGGGCTAAAGCCTGATAATCACGGTGATATCATTCTTACACAAAAAAAAACTAAAGTTATGCCTTTACATCAATTTTGTTTCAGTACCATAATCATTCTCCTTAGGCCTGAACACTAGAGAAAACGGCAAAGACTTACTTATCTCTTTCACCCAGTAAGCTGCAGAGAAATTCCTGCCGACTTCATGACACAGACATTCCTCGCAATCTGCAGTCACACGCTAACACGCTGCTCAGATGCTGCGTTATCCTAAAAATAAGAGCACACATTTCTGCTTTTTCTAGGCTACTGATGAATGGACACAAGCCCTTTCACAGAGAGATCTGAGGAATACAGGACAAACAGGAGCTGCGGGCAGACGGGCCGCTTCTCCTCTAAATGAATCTATAGATTTTCCTCCAGCCAATAGACGCCTGTCAGAAGGATCTTGCCGAACCGCCTGACTCAGCCCCCGTGTGACAGCAGAAACCTCGAGGACCCACTTCGTGGGTCAACAGCCAGAAACATTGGAGCTACCCCCCTACAGCTTTTCCTGGGACAGTGTCCCCACATAACCACCTCTTGCTGTCAGGTAGCTGAGGGAGGTCAAGAGATCAATCCCCCCACCCCCCAAAGGCTAACATAAGGAAGTGCTGGACCACAGACATTCTGAGGTTACAGCAAGCTCTCAGCAGAATAGGCTTCTGAGAAGCTGGACACACACACACGCTACAACGCAAGCTTCTCTGACCAACTCACCTGACAGCACATAACTGTTAAAAACTGACCATCCATAGAAGCAACATGGAATGAAGATGAGCTCAGATGCCTCCATGAAATGCGAGAGGAACCCAACGCCGATTCACTTCAGCACATATGTCCCTGCGCCAACGCTAATGTCAACAAGCGCAACTCGGTGTCAGAGCAGAGCTGCGGATTTAAGGACTTTATCTCATAAAAGATAAAGGTTTTCTCATTTTCTGTTCACACACGTGAAACAAAATAGTTTCTATGGAGTAGCATATAGCCAGAATAAGGAACAGTCAAGAACAAACACCAAACAATAAACACTGAGGGCAGAATGAACAATGAATATGCCTTTCTCAGATTAAATAAACTGAATCATTAGAATATACTATTATTCTTCAAACACTTAACATTTTATTTATTTTGCAGATACTCGTCTGAAGCAAAAGGAGGGTTAGATGGTCCCTGGAGCAATTAGGGTTAAGGGCCTTGCTCAGGGGCCCAATGGTGACAACGCTCTGCCAACAATGGGATTTGAACTGGTGACCTTCTGATCACAGACACAGTGTCGAAATCCAATTAACCACACACCGCCTCCTTCAATTCAAAACAAAATATATACATATCTATTGATCCTTGTTCCCCAACAGGAAACACGAGGTCCACACAATGACAAGCAGTGATGAGACAGGCTTGAAACGTGGCAACTTACCGCAGCCAAGAAGAGCAGATAACGGAGGCAGCGTAAGGTGGCCTGTAGTTTCACAACATCAATGGTCACAAACTGCAACTGTCATATGGAGCTTCCCATAGACTAAACGGTCAGGAAACCGGACAAGCACTTAAGGTCATATTTCCTACGGAGACTTTTTATGTGAGGGAGCCGTATTGTGGATTTTAGATGGAGAAACACAGCTGATGACATTAATCTCTTCACAAGAAGAACATGAGAAGAGATTTTCAGCAGGTTCAGCAAAGAAACGGACAAAGGGGGGAAGGAGCACCTTCAGAACCTCCAGTCGTAAAAGACGTTGGTTTGAACGACACATATTTGACCCGATACCGTGACAACACATTGCCGGAGGCACAATACTCAAAGCACAACTAATGAGCAAAATAATGGGTTAGACGCTATTTCAGTCCAAGAACTGAACATAGAATCCACTGGTTAGCATTATTACATTAACATTACACAAATAACTGCTAATTTAAACGTAAATGCAGACGTTACTGGGCAGGAAGCAGTAAGAAACAGATCAATGGTGTAAAATGTATATAGACCATGTTACAATATTTTGACTTTACGACGGGTAAACGTCAAACGTTATTCACCTTCAATACATCATTCGATAAATTACGTGAGATATTTAACACTTTATTATAAAATAATGCTTTGCGTTAATGATTTTGCCAAGCTCAAAGCTAATGTGTTCTAAGCATGTTTAAGGTAGGCTATGCTATGCTATGATGTTTGTTAGGTTAGGTGAGCTGTATTGAAATGCATTTTTGCCTTATGATATTTTCGCCTTACGACTGGTTTATTGGAACGTAACCCCATCGTAACCTTGTGGAGCATCTGTATAGATATTTACACTATGGTTACTGATATTATATACAGGCATAAAAATTACCATCATAGTCCTTCACACAGATATCAGCCACAAACTGGCATTTTAAAATAAAACTCACTTTCCATTCATTTCTTTCTCCCAGGGCATTTGTAACGTTAAAGAGCCTTCCAAAGCTGGCTGAGCACCTGAATAAATTCGGGAAACCCATTGAACAGGAAGGACAACATCGCTTCGAAGAGTAATTAGGAGCCACATCACATGAGGGCACATGTAACATGGAAGGCAAAGCTCATCATTGCTATTAAGTGTAAATGTAACAGTCAGGAAGGGGCAGGCGTGTCCGTGATGAGACACCCCAGTGCATTTCGCTTCACAACAGCACGGTCGCAGTGCATGACACCACTGTTATAGACACCAGTCAGATGGGCGTCTAATTGGCAGTGAAATTACAAGAAGGCATCTCCCCATACAAGCCCGGCTAAACGGCAGCCTTCAGTTGACAGGTATCGCTACATCTGACCCTAGAAACAATACATCATGAAAGTGAACACTGTCAAACTCTGACACACTTTTTTAAAGGCCGTGACCTGCCGTCACACGAAGCATGACAAGCAGTCGCTTTCAGGGCGTCCCATAGTTGCCATAGGTAACAGCAGCGTCTGTTCACATGGCAGTACATGTGCACTTTCACTGGTTTCTGAGGACAAACAGCAGGACAGAGCCATTAATCTCACGAGATTAATGGCGAAAATGGTCACTGCAGAATTATGCCTACTGTTCGAGATCCAAAATAGATTCGGGGATCGTCGGAAATCTCTTATTTAAATCTGTTTTGTCTGGCCTGAATTATGCCAATGCACCTCCAGATGAAGCTATTAGTGTCTTGAACAGTTTAAAATTTCTAAACGGTTTTTTTAAAACTGTTATCCTATCGAACATCAATTACAGCATAGAGAAGACAAATCTTTTACTCTCTAAGATTAACAGGTTCGTGATCGCGGTGGGTTTGGGTTAACACTCTGAAATATGGAACACTTGTCTGCCACGCACCTTTCACTTTTAAACCAAAATAGTTTTTTTTTACTCAACGGTAACTACACTCCGCGTTGCACACTGATGAGAAGGTAACATCACTGAAATAAACAGAAGATGCATTAATAAAAACGACTGGTAAAGCAATGTCGGATCCCGATATGTCACCAGCAAACGCATTTGAAATGGTTACATTTTCTCAGTTGGGTTTATATTTTGCAGCTTACATCACCTATCGATTATGAAATGGGACATTAATAACATTAAAAAGCCACCTGCCACCTGTTTCCTGGGACATGCGACACACCGCAAGCGGGTCGCTCTCCGACCACATGTTACACTTTTATACGTGAGATCCGATCAGTACCAGGCTGACAATATGGCATCAGTATCGACAGAATGCAAACAAAACCTGACCTGGGGAGAGAATAAATATGCCAACGGCAGAAGGTCACCTGGACCGGGCAAGCGGAGTCACACTGACTAGAACGATGCATACTAGGATATATTAGTATGAATATTAGGATGTGTTAATATGATGAATACTAGGGTGCCTATTATGATATGTTATTCTGACGAATATTAGGATGCATATTGGGACATTTTCCCGACTCTTCCACCGGCTCCTCGGTCCCCCCCAAATAAACGCCGTGCCTTCCATCGCCCCCGTCCGAGCAGCGCCTGCCTGTGGCCTGCCTCCCGCTGCCCAGCGCACTGGCACAGCCCAGGGATTTGGGGATAACTAAGGCTCGATGGAGCGCGATGCGGTGCGCGGCGTGGCGCGGGGGCC
>JAODLC010000036.1:19056804-19071801 GCA_026781145.1 Hippopotamyrus pictus | reverse complement strand
GTCCCCCCCCCCCCCCCCCCCCCGGTGACAGCATCCTGTCCATTAGTGAGACAGGAAGTGCACCCAATAGAGAAGCAGCCATTAGATCCTTGGCATGCATGATTTATGGGCCGTAAGCGATGACGGGCCTGGCGCTGCAGTGACACACCTCTGCTTTTCGCTCCTGAAGGGGGGGCACCGTGGTTTCGAGTTCCTGTGTTTCCATCTATAGTGCAGAAAGGCATTCCTGTATAGGATGTAGGGCCTGTAAGCAGGGGCCAGAACCGCGTTGTGGGTCTGCTCGTCAGTCTGCATCTAGGCTGAATGGGATCTACGGGCAAATCAAATGGTAATCGCATGCTTACTAAGCTCACTTCAGTAGCAATGGGAGTCCAGTACAAAATGCTGCAAATTCTTGGGGGCAAAACTTAGAAAGAAATGGTAGCATTAATTCACCCCAGCCATTTCTGTGACCCAAACACGATGGGGTCAGTGGTAGAAGGACCCTTTTCTGTTTGCTAATAACTCAGGATAATGTTACAGTGCTGCTGAGCGTGACCCTTGGACTTAACTTGGGATAGGAATTGCTGCAGGTTTGGAGAAAGACTACTAAAATCTGTCCCTGGCATCACAGCAGGCTAGGGGATTGGGGTCCTAGCCTGACCTGGGAGTGGTTCAGCTATATAAAGGGATGGTATAGCACTGTATGCTAAATTTGCTCCTGGGCTGCGCATTTCATGCTAAGCAATGCCTTAGGTTACTGACGTCAGGCAGGACTGTGGCACGTACAGCCAGGAGTCTGGGAAGATGAGCGCAACTTAGACCCATCTTCATGCTGCGCTTGTCTGCATACAACACGGATCCCCGTGAGCAGATGAATAAACACACTTTAAGAGTGCGGCCTTTGTATTCACGGATCTCTGTCAAAGGCCTGTTTATGCAAGTGAATCGATGTTGCGCTCAAAATGTGAACGGACTCGTTTCCCACGAGGGGGGCAGACTGCTGCGTCTTGGCCACCAGGACGGCGACTCGCAAGCGGCTGCTCTGCGCGCGGCACGATCCTGCGCCTTGTCGCCGCTCTGTACCCCTTCGTCTAAGTGCCTCCGTTTTTACCGTCAGTATTTGTATTCGCTGGTTTTACTCGCACCTGCTTTATATTCAGGCAGACTGAGTGTAACGTAACTAAAGTCAAATAAATGTTTATCGTTCATATATCTCAGTGTCTGAAAGTGTTTGTGAAATACTGGAAAGTAACTCGAATAATAAGGTAATTTGAGGTAATTTATTTTCAATAGTAAGGACTGGTTCTGTTGCAACACATTTAACTAGAAATTTCGCTCCCAGGATGCACTATTCGTGGCATTTAATTTAGCATAAAATTTTATTAAAACGTGGCAATGATAAAAACGTTTTCTATTAATAGTGCCATTTTAATAACAAATGGAATATTAGGGTTAATTGCATGAGTGTCCGAAGTCGCAGCTGATCATTATGTTTTCTTTGCATGTATATTTCTGTACTACTATACTATGCAGACCCTACAGACACTGCTCTGGTGTTTACTGTAATCACAGTGCTTGCTATTAATATAGCAAAAGAGTCACACACACATCCCCGAAAAAAGGCACCTAACGAGCAGTAATCCAAAGAAGCTGAAAGTAAGTGGAGGTGAGTTTTTACCGTTCGCCCTCGGAAACGGAGCTGTTGGCATGACAGTTTATACGACTGTAGGTAAACTCAAAACAGTTTAATCAAAGCAGGCACAAACGCATCTTTTCACCTCAATATCAGTCTCATCGCGAAAGGATTTACTTATAATTTTGCTATCAGAAAATATGATATTAAATTCCCATTAGCGAATACCTGAAAGTTTATTATGTGACAATATAAATGCATCCTTTAAAGCAAACTCCGCGCCCCTCACCAGGGGGCGCTCCCGCATTATCACATGGTTATTCCAAAGGACGATCGCTTCCGGGTGCTGAAGCGCACAACAATCAGGCGGATCGTGGCGAGTCTTTTATAGGTTTGTACAAATTGGCAGTAGAACTCGAATAGACACTTTAATGACATCGTTTGCTCTTGTTATTTCAGTAATGGCAAATACGTCTGCAGTTAGAGAGATTTTACTGTAGCTCGACGTCTGATCCGTTTATTATTCGTCTGGCAGATGACGTTGCACTGAAATATTTCCTACCTACGGAGAACGTCACGCTGCATTCACGACTTCATCCCGACATCTAGTGCAGTTTATTAACGGAACCTATTGGATGTCTGTATTACTGGGCTGCGCGCTCTCGGCTTACTGCCCCACATCTCCCAACAGCTGCATGCACCTGCTGTAAGGGCGATTCCTGTTCTGACGGGCCATGGGCGCGGACGGCGCCCCCTGGCGGAAGGTGCTGTACGAGCGCCAACCCTTCCCGGATAACTACGTGGACAGTCGCTTCCTGGAGGAATTGCGGCGCAATGTGGGTGTGCGGAGATACCGCTACTGGGCTGTGGCGCGGGAGGCAGGCCTGGTGGCTCAGCAGCTGTCCTGTGTGGCTGTAGTTCTCACGTTGTGGTACTACATGGACCAGGGCCAGCTGGCTCCAGCCACACTTCTGCTGGGCAGTGTGCTGTGTGCCCTGTTAGGCTACGGGCTGTACCGGGCCCTGGGCAGGGGCCGCAGCGGGGAGCGGACACGCTGCGCCGACCTTCAGAGCGCCACCATCTTCATGGCCTTCACCTTTGGCTTCTCGCCGGTGCTGAAGACGCTGACAGAGTCCGTGAGCACGGACACGGTGTACGCCATGGCGGCGCTCATGCTCTTGGCCCACCTGGTGTCCTTCCCCTACGCCCAGCCCAGCCCGCCAGGCAGCTTGTCGCTCAACGCGGCCCTCTTCGCGTCTGTGTGCCTGGCCTCCCGCCTGCCGGGGGCGCTGTACGTCTTCGCCATGATGACGTGCGCCATGCTAGTGTTTGCCCTCTGGCCCTGTCTGCTGCACCGCCTGCGCGGCGTGGCCCCGTGCACCTTCCCCTGGGCGGTGGCGCTGGTGTCACTGGGGGGCGTGGCTGGCCTGGCCAGTCTGTCCCCGGCGGGCGCTCTACTTCTGACCCTGACGCTGCTGGCTCTGACTCTGCTCTGCCCCCTGCTGCTGCTGCGGCTGCAGAGGCACAAGGACAACATCCACGGGCCCTGGGACGAGGCGGAGATCCACGAGGACCTATCTCGCATCCTGCGGGGGAAGGACTGATGGCGCCCTTCTCAGGACACGGCTGGAGAGCAGAATGCCGGCAGTTGAGCCCCCTGCACCGACCACGAATGTGCCGACGTTGCCCCCCCCCCCCCCATTTGTAGGACGCGCCACGATCCAACCCCATTTAGTGAATGAGATGGAAAGAGCTACATGCTAAAAAGGTCCAGATGAGCCGGCAAACTGGCAGAGGTTTCAGTTTAATTCATCAAATAGTGAAAATCTATACTTGACAGTTGAATGTGTTTTCTGTTTTAATATGTTTTAAATAAAATAGCCTCAGCTGCACTGTATCCTGGTTCATGTCACAAACTTAATATATGTAACAGGAGTGGAGTACTTTATGGTTTTTAATGGGAAGAGCTCAGTATGATTTTCTTATTTTTTACGATGGCTGATACCTGATGTAAGAATATGGGAATCGTGAGGCTTGTTCTTTTTTTCTGCTCATGTCTCCATCTTCTTGGTGGTCAGGACCAACTAACCTTCATGTCCCCATCAGACAAGGGCATCACAGTGACCGTTGCTTGTGAGAGATCATCCTGTAGCTGCCACAGTTCCAGGAACCCTTATCATCATTAATTTCAATGATAGTGTTATAAATGTTCAATTTAATTGCATGTGTGGTACCGTGGCTGTAGGCTGTCTAGTTACGTTTCTTGGTACATTTATGCACATTTAATAAACACTCAGGATGGATGGGAAGGTGAAATTCCCCAGCATGATGCGTTTAAGCTCAGTGTACTTGTGCAGTACACAGGTGTCACCACTAGGGGTCACCTCTGTGTTTCACTTCAGCTGCTGATCCTCTGCAGCCCAGCAGAATTGGGGGAATCCCACAGATTATACCAGATTGTTTCTCCAGGAAAGGATGAGAAGCATTTTCCAGCCTCACATGCATTTAATGTGTTGACAGAAATATATAAAGTTTAGACAACTGGTTAGTCTGTTAATGTATGAGGTAGTTCTATATATAAAGAAAAACACATGCTTAGCTAAAACTATTCTGTTCTAAACTGAATTTTTAAGCAGTCTTTTTTAAGTTTTTCTCCCCCTATTTTTGACATCATGTTATGAAATACTAGAGCTCTTTGTACTGAAAACTAAAAATGAAAAATATTTCATAGTATGACTACAGTTTTTTTTTTCCAGTGGACTGATGTTTTATTTGGAAAAGCTACGCGTATGGATGTGTAAAATACATCTCTCAGCCACTACGTGTATGGATGTGTAAAATACATCTCTCTTTCAGCCACTACGCGTATGGATGTGTAAAATACATCTCTCAGCCACTACGCGTATGGATGTGTAAAATACATCTCTCAGCCACTACGCGTATGGATGTGTAAAATACATCTCTCAGCCACTACGCGTATGGATGTGTAAAATACATCTCTCTTTCAGCCACTATCCGTATGGATGTGTAAAATACATCTCTCTTTCAGCCACTTCCCCAGTGGCTCACAGAGAGTCTGTCCCAGGAAATACTTTTTATATATATAATATGTTTATTTATATATGTTAATTTACAGAGAGAACAAACATAACAGTGAGTGGGAGGAAGTGTTACCCAGGATGGAGGGAGACACAGAGCCGCAGATGCTGTTTACCGTGGCCGGGATGCTCTTTGTCCCCGCAGGACATTCACATGTGATACACAGACGCGACACTGATATGTACAGAATGGCACGAAGGCGGAGCCTAGTCCAGCAGCCCGCAGCATGGGGGGGGGGGGCCTCACTGACGTGCTTCTCTAAGGGCGATGACGGCGTGCCAGCGGGGGTCCTTTGGGGGCCAGGCCTTCTCAGTGCTCTGGTCTGGAGGGCACAGCTGGTGGGTGTCTCCTGGACAGGAACACAGACACAGCACACAGTTAGTAAGGCTGGATCTGCACAGAGAGCACCGACCGCATGAACCCGCAGATCTCTGTGCCCTCAGGGTTCTGCCACCACATGGGATATATATTATATATAACATTAATATAGGTTAATGAGAGGATTTGCTTAAGATCTGCTACTGCTATACACTGGAGCACTGAGGACTTTTAGAGCACCAATCAAATGACAGTTACTGTAAAAATGTGGCCTCGTCAACACAATATATATTAACTGACAGTATGCACGCAAAAAAGGCCAGCCATCCATCTGTCCATCCATCCATCTATGCTCATAGCTGATGGGTACAGACAGCTGAAGGTGTAGGATTGTGCACCGCAGAGGACATTAAGGAGCATTAGGGTGGGAGGAATAGGAAGGAGGAAAACTCGGGGGTGGACCAGTGAAAGGAGGGAGAAAAACACCAGCATGAGGCGGGTTTTTCCTAACCTAAACACATGAAGCCTGATACACTCAGAGTCTGTGAAGGTGCTGGGGGTGGTGTTTGGTTCTAGTCAGGAGTAGCAATGCAGGCAGACCATCTTGACAGGTTCATCATGTCCTACAAACCTTCCGTAAGGGACCTAAAGAAACCTGTAGGCATCTCCCCATACATCACTGATCTGACCACCCAGACACACACAACTATCTCACTGCATACAGCTGGGGTACAATAACACTGAGATAATAAAAGCAGGGACAGTAAAAATCAACGTCAGGGACACGTGTCTCACAGAACCTCAGAAGGACGCACCGAGCCCCAGGCTGGAGCAGAAGGCCCATTTACATCGAGAACGTGCTACATCATTTTTTACTGTACAGACAGCAGGAGATGTTCTTCTCAGGCACACTGTGCTGGTCTGGGAATGCTGTGGTCGTGCTGGGCTTGATGCCGAGGCGGAGGCGGGAATAGCTTACGGGAACGGCTGGCTGCGGTACCGACGAGTGCAGCGATGGCGTCCCGATAGACGCCTGACCTGACGGTGTTCAGGGCTCAATCGAGCGAGACTGGATTAGCACAGGGGACACGGCATGTGAGCGCACGGGTGCTGAGGGGGCTCTTTGGGGAATGCAGCTGGATAGTAGCGTGCACTGAGACTGGGAATGGGGGCGTATGGGGGGGGTACGACTGGGGGGGTGAGGAGGAGGAGGCAGCCGGCGTGCTGCAGAATGAAAAGGAGCAAGGGAAGAAGAGGAGCGTATGGGGATGAGTGGCGATGATGGGGACGGGGTGGGGGATGAGGGCAAAGAGGCGTAGGTGTGAGCACACGAGGAGGGAAGCGGAGATGGAGGGAGAGAACGGGTGAAAAAAGAAGGGAAAAAACTGGGAAAGAGAGACAATCTGGAGTGTAGCTGAAATGAGGCAGAGAGAAGGTGAGAGAGGAGCCAAAAACTGGGAAGAGTGATAGAAAGAGAGAAAGGAAGGAGGGAGAGGAGGGGTCGCAGAGGGAAAAGATGGATGGATGGAGAAATGACAGAGGTAAAGCAAGAACAGGCGAGAAGAAAATGCCGATTCAGAGAGAGACTGGCCCGGCTGGAACCCTATCTATGTGCAGTACATCTCAGTGCTGCATGGGAACCCTATCTATGCGCAGTACATCTCAGTGCTGCATGGGAACCCTATCTATGCGCAGTACATCTCAGTGCTGCATGGGAACCCTATCTATGCGCAGTACATCTCAGTGCTGCATGGGAAAGCGCCACCTGCAGCTGAAACGAAACGCAAATAGGAGTATCTGTGCGTCACTTTCCCACACTATAGGCTGGACTCTCACGTCCTTCCTTTTCCTAAATCCTGTGTGTCCCTTAACACAACCCACCTTATCTTCTCCAGGTCAACTCCTAGCAAACTCTTCCTCTTGTTACCACGGTGAATCTTGTCGCTGTTCCTTCCTCCTAACTAGAAGAATTGTTCAGTGTCATGCCATGAGTATGAGAATTAGTCCTTTTGGCTTATGAGTAATCTCTCTCTATAATAATGCCGTCAAGCGTGTCTGAGTATCGGTACTTTCAATTTATAAGTAACCTCTGTCTCTGATAATGCCGCCACGTTACTGAGTGTCAGTGCTTTTAACTTATGAGTAACTTCTCTCTCTGATAATGCCATCAAACGTGTCTGCGTATTGGTACTTTCAGTTTCTGAGTAACCTCTGTCTCTAATAATCCCGTCAAAAGTGTCTGAGTATCGGTACTTTCAGTTTATAAGTAACCTCTGTCTCTGATAATACCACCAAACATGTCCGGTATTTTCAGTTTATAAGTAACCCCTGTCTCTGATAATGCCGTCATATGTGCCTAAGTGTCAGTGCTTTCGGCTTATGAGTAACCTCTCTCTCTAATACTCTACTCCATATACACTCAGACCTGGTTCACCCCATTTATTAAAATATCAGCAAATTTAAATATTAAACAAGTACTGGGCTTAAATGTGGCTTGGAACCTTGGTCCAGTTCTAAGTACATTAAATACACCTCTTGATAAACAGTTGACTTGCTGAATTTCACCTTGTTCTTTTTCTACATGGGAAAATCAAGTCAGAATAGCAGATTATTCTTCAGTGGGGGGATGGCCCGCTTAGACGTTGCACATGACATCCTACCTGAATATCCTACCAGGAAGGGATGTGCTTTGATCTCAAAGCCACCCTCAGCCTTACATTCATGCTTAGACTCTAACTCATACGTAATCAGTGGTGAATGTGATCCATAATGTCCGAACTGTGATCTAACAGATACTATTTGGTGAGAGTGAGAAACTTCATTCCTCCAGTAAGGCTGAACCACTTGCACCCGTGGATCCCATAGCAATTAGAGAACTCATTAAAGTTAATTATGTTAATGGTACAAAATGGGGGCGGCACGGTGCTGCAGTGGTTAGCACTGTTGCCTCACACCTCTGGGACCCGGGTTCGAGTCTCCGCCTGGGTTACGTGTGTGGAGTTTGCATGTTCTCCCCGTGTTGTCGTGGGGTTTCCTCTGGGTACTCCAGTTTCCCTCCACAGTCCAAAGGCATGCTGAGGCTGATTGGAGTTGCTAACTTGCCCGTAGGTGTGCATGTGTGAGTGACTGGTGTGTGAGTGTGCCCTGCAATGGGTTGGCCCCCCATCCAGGGTTGTTCCTTGCCTCGTGCCCGTTGCTTCCGGGATAGGCTCCGGACCCCCCCCGCGACCCAATACGGATAAAGCGGGTTGGAAAATGGATGGATGGATGGATGGTACAAAACGGTCTTATCGTCATTGTATGACATGGTGCTTATTTACTGTATGTTACCCTTCTTGAAACGTACTGTTGAAACTAAAGGTGGGCGGTATATGGGGTATATAGAGTACACTGGAATTTTTGACAACACCATGCTAATTGGTAGAGCAAGCTTCACTGTCATCAGCCTGCGCCAGCGAATCGCCTCGGAAACGTCAGAGCTGCTTAAACGAAGAAATGGCTGAAAGTGCCGCCACTACTAAGGGGAGAGTTTGTTACTGGTGGAACTTCCATTATATGGAATGGATTTGTATTTAGGGCGGCATGACGGCGCAGTGCTTAGGGCGGCATGACGGCGCAGTGCTTAGGGCGGGCGGCATGACGGCACAGTGCTTAGGGCGGGCAGCATGACGGCGCAGTGCTTAGGGCGGCATGACGGTGCAGTGCTTAGGGCGGGCGGCATGACGGCGCAGTGCTTAGGGCGGGCGGCATGACGGCGCAGTGCTTAGGGCGGCATGACGGCGCAGTGCTTAGGGCAGCATGACGGCGCAGTGCTTAGGGCGGCATGACGGCGCAGTGCTTAGCGCTGCTGCCTCACAGCAAGAAGGTCCTGGGTTCGGTCCCTGGGCCGGGAGTAGGTCCTTTCTGGGTGTAGTTCATGCTGTTTCCACTGGGGGCTCAGTTTCCCTCCCTTTCCCTCCCACTGTCCAAACGTGTGCAGGACAGGTTGACTGGAGACTCTAAGTTAGCCCTGTGAGTATGTGTGCCCCCTGTGGCGTGTTGGCAGCTGTCCAGGCTTGGTTCCCATTGTTCCCAGGATAGGCTCCGGTCCCCCCTGCGACCCCAGTTGAGAGTAAGAAGTTGTGGTGATGGATGGACTTGGATTTATAAAGTCAGACAATAGGCATAAAACGACTGTCGGGCAACAGTGGCTGCATGGGGTGGTGATACAAGCGGCTCAGATCCAAACACATCCTGCTGCACTTCAAATCGGTTCTTATTTCCAGTTTGTGCAGCTTGATTGTATTTCATGAAAAATGGCGGCACACAATGAAGAGTTTTTCATGCATGGAAGTCACTTGAGAACAAGTTTTGTATTTTTTTCTACTATAATGGAAGTTTTGTTTTGCACAATAATTATTCTTAAAATAGCAGGGTACTATGTGAAATATGCCCTGGTAATACTGTTAAGGGTACAGTGATAACTACCAGGCAGTTACCATACCAGTGTTTTACCCCTTCAAGAGCATCTATATTGGAAAAAAAACAAAAATACTGGGATTTATACCGCTACCACCAATGCTTTAAATTGTACCGTGATATTCATTTTAGTCCATACCACCCAATCCTAGTGGAAACTGCATGCAGGACGTTGAGGTTCTGATGAGTGTCCGTGCCTGGCTTACCTGGGAATACTGGGAGGGGCTCGGTTGGGGCGACTGGGCACCTGGGGGGGCTGGAAAGCATCTGAGCTGTTATTGAAGGGACCAGGGGGGCCCGGACGGGATGGTACGGGCGGCGCTGTAGGGGCAGGGCCACGAGCAGGGGCCCGGGGGCCACTGGGGAGCCTCTTGGGAGCGGTTGGGCTGAGGGGAGGGGACCTGTGATGGGTGAGAGAGCTCATGTGGAGTGGAGCTAAGAGACAGCAGATGCTGACAGCGCCACCTTCTGGATCATCATATTTATCAGATGACGGCTTTAGATAAACATCGGGTTAGACTTTAGCTACACTTACACTGGCAGCATTAAATGAAAATTTGTACATTGTTTTTTTACGCTGGTTTTATTTGTTACAAAACACATCACCTGCGACCTGAACCAGCCTGCAGCCACGAACTGTCAACAGGGGGCGGCAGAGGTGTGGATATGGTGGAGGTGGAGATGTCACCGATGATGGCCAGTGCCTCCTTGAGGGCGTGGTGTGTGCGCAGGACCTCGTCCCGTCGCTGGGCCTGCTCCGGCGACTCGTCCATGAGTGCGTTCTGGTCCCCCGTGGAGTAGAGCTGGGCGAGCAGCTCGGCATTGATGAACTCCTTTACCTGGAAGGGAGACAGGGCACCAGTGGCAGCGAGAGGGTGCATGGACAGCCAGGAGGCGGGACCAGGGTGGGGGGGTTGGCTCAGTAGGCAGGGTAGGGCCGGGAGGCGAGGTGGGGGCTCACGTTGATGATCATGAGATGCATGATGGTCTTGGGCATGAGGTCTCGGATGCACTTGTTGACGATGGCCATATAGGAGTCCACCAGATTCCGGATGGTCTCCACCTGCCGCTCCAGCTGTGGGTCCATGGAGAAGGAGTCTGAAGGGCCGGAATTCTCGCCGTCCGCCTGGCGGGGGAAAGAGGAAGCGCGGAGATGGGAGAGGAGGCCAAATGCGGACAGATGCGATGCACGAAGGTGCGTGAAAGCCAGCAGAGCTCAGAGGAATGCCCAAAGCCCTACTCTGGGGCCTGCGACTTGTGTGTGAGCCTTTAGATGCGCCAAGAGCCCCCCGATGCCGTCCTAACATCACAACCCGAGTGGAGCATCTCGTTTGTGAACGTGGCCCAAGACGGAGACAGAAGTGGGCGGGCCAGGGGGGAGGGCGATGATCAAACCCAGAGTGGGGATCCCCCCCCAGCTTAATGTCCCACATGGTGATACTGCAGTGCAGAGACGCCCCTGGTCCTGTCGTGATGGACCATGGGGGCAGGAGGAGACGCAGAGGGCGCTACAGGTACTCACTGAGACTTTTTCGGGGTACACCCCAGCACGGAGCAGAGAGGCCTTCCAGCTGTCCACGTCGTCCTGGGTGTCACAGGCTAGCTCCAGAAAGCGGTAGTCTTTATAGACATTCCTGAAGAAGCAGACAGGGGCAGCAGTGAAAGCACAACGGCACGCATGACAGGACACACACGTCAGCAGGACTGGCTGCTCGCACGTTTAACCCCACCCATCAGGACCCTCTCTGACATGCACACACACACACACACACACACACACACGCGCACACACACACACACCAGAGCTGACAGGCCACCGTGGCTGTCAGACACACAGAAACCCGAATTCCCATCAGCTCCATCTGTTAGACATTCCCCCTGATTACTCTGTTGTTCCTTCTATTTCAGCGTGTGTGTATATGCGCGTGCATGTGTGTGTATGTGTGTGAGCATCCTGTGTGGGGAGAGATCGAGGATTTATCAAAGCCAGGCATCTCCAACTGGGATTTGTTCTCCAAAAAAAAAACACGCAAGTGCACACACAAACGCACACACACACTTCATCTCCAATTAGAATCAAAAGTCTCACTGCGCCTTATACGAGGCCTGGAACACTGGATTTGGCGGCGTTGAGGTAACTGGCTTGCATCTCTGTTCAGGGGCAGGCTGTTCATTGTTCACTGGGACAGTGTGAGCGCTGTAGCCCTGTCTGCTTAACAGACATTTTGCAGATCGCCGTGTGTTTGCTCCGGGGTAAACCTGTGACAGCTTGACAGCCAGTGTGTGATGGAAGGGCAGCCGGAGAAACGGGATCCAGTATAATGGGATCACCAGGGCCTGGATCTGCTACAATGGGATCACAAGGGCCAGGATCCACTACAATGGAATCACAAGGGCCAAAATCCGCTACAATGGGATCACCAGGGCCAGGATCCACTATAATGGGATCACCAGAGCCAGTTTCCAGTATGAGTGGATCACATCTCTCCCGGTCTGGGAGGTGTCCATTCGAACACAGCGGCTCTCTAAGATAGTGACCCCCCACCATTGCCCGGTGCACAGACCGAAGCCAGTCATTAACATGCCTTTCCCCCCTTTCCTCAGCTCCCTCGCGCCAGGAATTTTCGTTTTGCGGAATTTCTGTGCAAAGCGCTGGCTGCTTTTGATTTGGGGAGTTTCCTGAGGGCTTCGATTACGGTCAGACAGGGACCCTGCACTGGGATCGGTCTGGCCAGCACACCAGCACAAACAAAGCTACGCGCACAGACGCGGCAAGGGAACAGGGGGCGCCGTAGGACACACTCTGACACATTCCTGGCTGATTCCCGCCTCTCCTCTGCCTCCTGCTTCCCACTCCGTCTTTGTGGTGAGCACGGAAATTCTTTCCTAACAAGAGAAGCTTCGATGCTCAGTCAGGGGTGGGTCTGGATCTGATTAGCTGCTTAATTAGCCTGCAGACGCTATTCTGCCACTCGCTCTTTTGTAGAAACGCTGGATGGGATCATAAACAGACCCCCAAACCCCCAAGCCCCCCTGGCTCTCCCGCTCCTTTAACTCGTACCGTTGGATTTTTTTTTAAATCTTTCCCAAAACCGTTTGTTTCTCATCATGAAATATTTTTCTTTTCGATTTCTTCATCCAGCCAATCTGTCCAAATGGGCAGCCCAGCCCAAAGCGAAAAGCCAAAAGCTCTGGCAGTTAATTCTCTGTTAGGCGGTTTCGCTGAGGGACAGGGAGGCGTCTCCATCACTCTCCTTCGCTTCGGGACATCATGGCTGAGCATTATGGCTGAACATTACAGTTGAGCATCACAGCTGAACGTCATGGCTGAACGTCGCGGCTGAGCGTCATGGCTGAACATCACGGTGGAACATCGGGAAGCCCCCACCACCCACCTGAGCAGAGCCCCCCCCGAAGCACACCCAAACATACCCTAAATATCAGTACAAACGACTGTGAATGTGACTGACTGCAGTGCAGGGAAACAGGGCCTCCAGACAGTGTCCAATCGTATGCTATATGGTGTCTACAGTTCGTCTGGCTGCTGCATGTGGCTTTGGGACAAGACGGCAAAGCAGTGACTCTGCTGCTCCTTCCAAGGTGCTGGAAACTGCAAGCTGATACGCGGGATCATCTAACAGGCCAATGACACACAAGCAGCTCCAGTTTAAATCAGGAGAGCTGCAGCAATAACACCATAAATCAGCCGCAGCAACAATTTACGCCTATTCTACTCTCTGCCGTTAAGGACATATGTATTAATGAGTACAGAAGCTCCTCGGAGTGACTTTTTGGATTCAGAGCGAATACAGATCCCAGTATTAAAAGCAACCAGCGTAAGAAAAACATAGGTGAATACCGATTTCAACAAGGAGTACAGAGAATAACCTCAGCCTGCAGAAAGGATCCCTCATCTGTGTATCCTCTACCTGATACACCCCTTAGCATCCCGATAAATGATGGCGTTTTGAAAGAACTGTCGATTCGTCCAGATTTAGCTTCTCAGAAGTGGAGTGAATGTGTATTTAAATGCTAAAACAGACCAGCGGCTTTTCCCTCATTTCAAACCGGAATAGCGGAAGGAACAGGGAGCGCAGGAGGAGGAGGAGGAGGAGGAGGAGGAGGACAGGAGTAGAGCTGTGCAGTACAGCAATGCCCAGCTGCTATGAACAGGTGAGAGTGTGAAGAGTTGCTCGATACAAGTGAGCAAATGCGCATATATGTGAGTGAGTCAGTGTCACTGTTGACTAGTTTTGAGAAGAAGGATTTTATACTGAAAAGTGCCCAAGCTGAGGAATGTTACTATGAGAGCTTAGAGAAGAAGCTGTGTTTGGATTTGTCAATTAAAGATAATACAAATTGATCATTTTTATCTATTCCCATGGGGAAATTCTCTTTTTTATGCTTCCCCCAAGCTGGCCAGCTACCATAGCAGCACCCAGGGGATTAAGGGCCTTGCTCACGGACCCGCAAACGTGTCGAGGCCGGGCTCAGACCGCCGACCTTCTGATCACTGGGCCACACACTGCCCCCAAGCACTGCTTGTGTTCCTGACCATGTGTTTAAGAAAGAGAATATGTTTGAACCTTTCCAGCAAGCTATCTGTACATAAAAGCAGGTATTATAAGCATTCAGGGCACGCCCTCCTTGAAAGCAGAGTCAGCAGTGGTATTATATATATTTACTTCTCTATTCCGCGACTTCTTTGGCATGGCGGAGGGCTGCTGGTTTTCCCCTCATGTCTGACCTACTTTCACATGACAAATAAGCAATAAAAATTAAGGAAACTCTTCATGTGTCTTTACAGGCGGTAACTGGCTGAGACACTGTGCCTGTGATCGAAGGTCAATGGCAGAGTGACATCAGCGTCGGGCCCCTGAGCAAGGCCCTTAACCCTCCAGGGACCGTCTGAAAATGTACATCGCTTTGGATTAAAGCTACTGCTCAATAAATAAAATGCAACAAATGTAAACCACTATATCACTCGGTCAAAGAACCAAAACCCAGTTATGGTGTGGAAGTTCAGGGCTACCCAAGTGCATCAGAGATCTGGAAACGCTCCAACTCGCTGCCATCAGCTGACCTCTGCTCGATGTTAAAGATGGCGAAGATGTGCTTGCTGGACATGAATCCTTTCTCCACGTCGCGCACCTTCAGGTTGTCCAAAGGCAGCATGTACTTTTTCTCCTTTTCCTGAGACAGACAGAACAACAGAGAGAAGGTCGGACTCCATCAGAAGAGCGTCCCTGCAGCTGAGATTAACGCACGCGGAGGTCACTCTGAGGGGGAGGTTACTGCCTCGCACTGGGACACGGGCCTGACCGTAAGAAATCAGGCCTGCAAAAAACACCCGTGCAGAAGCCTGCCTTCCCCGCATGGCGGAGGGTTACATCAGCCGCGAAGCAGAGGAACGTGGGAAACGGTGGGTGTCAGAAACAGCTGGGTCACGTCTGAGCGAAGGAGGGCCAGACGGAGGGAGGCAGAGGGAGCCGTGCGAAGGGTGGGCG
>JAODLC010000036.1:19015880-19048412 GCA_026781145.1 Hippopotamyrus pictus | reverse complement strand
TGTCACACGCCTCACGCACACATACGGGCTGTCACACACCTCACACACATACAGGCTGTCACATGCCTCACGCACACATACGGGCTGTCACACGCCTCACGCACACATACGGGCTGTCACACACCTCACACACATACAGGCTGTCACATGCCTCACGCACACGCCTCATCCACGGGGGCTCAGCTGGACCCACCTGGTTCCCTGCAGAGCTCTTCTGACTCATTGTGGTGCTTCTCTGCTGAGCGCTGTGAGAGGTGGGGGACAGGATTATATTTTACAAACAGAAATATGACATTCAATCAACGTTCAATCACACAGAAACAGCAAAATCCTGTGATTATGACAATACTCTCCTAACTATCTCAAAGTCCAGCCTTCCCTGATCCATGTTCATACAGTAAGTGAGACATTTCCAGGCACGTGACTCAGACGCTCGGCAGAAATGTACGGCCGCCCTCCATGACATCATAACTTACTTCGCGAATCCAATGAAATCCTCATGGTTCGTGTTGATGTACGAGAGCTGGACCTCAATAAGCAGCAAGACCTGAAAAAGACGAGACTGTTAGGGACAGTATGTGAATGGCGCAGCGCAGGGAACACACCCACTGCGGGCATGAAGAAGCTGCATTGGCAGTTAATGAAAAGCCCTTCCTGTATGACTGAGTGCTACCCAGCCCAAAGAGGCCCTGATAAGACAGCAGTGCGTGAGGCCCGGTGTGGCCCACCTGGTCTTTGGCCTGGCTCTCTCGGTCCCGGATGTGTGTGGTCACGATTCTCTCAGTCTCTTCCCGGAGCCTCGGAAAGGTCCCCAGCTGAAGGAGGGGGCCACGGCAGCACCGTGTGAGGACAGCCGCGCCATATGTGGGATGATGGCATTCGATTTAGGGGGGGGAATCAGGCCAGTGTGGAAGGATATTCAGTAGGACAGCCAACGGTGATTCATATAGGTAGAACTGCACGATGTATCAGTTAACATATCGGTCGAACTTTGCTAAAAGTCAAAACATCAGCCTCAGTCTAATGTGACAATCTTGGCCGATTCTGCCCGCTGATATTTGAACTATATCAATATTCCAAGTCAGAAGCACCAGGGCTAAAGACACGACTTGTACAATACTGGACATAACCGCAGTGAAGGGCGAGGGAATCTGTCAGCTCATTCAGCACCTGGGAGAGCCTCACAGTAACAGCTCGCAACAGGCAAATCGGGCCTGCAGACCGATCATTTGTCTCCCGCAGAATGAAAAATTATGTATCGAAGGTTAGCTGGTCAGTATCAACAATATGAGACAAAAATATATCGGTTATCAGCATCGGTGAAAATTGCCACATCAGAGCAACACAAGGTGCATAAGAACACTTGACCAGACACAGCAGAAATGAGGGGAGGTGCTATGAATAGGGAGGTGGGAGGCCAAGCAGGAGGCCCTGTGGGAGGTCAAGCGGGAGGCGCAGCGGGAGGCCCTGTGGGAGGTCAAGCGGGAGGCGCAGCGGGAGGCCCTGTGGGAGGTCAAGCGGGAGGCGCAGCAGGAGGCCTGGTACCTTGACGGTGCACTGCCGCACCGTGCTGACAAGCTCCTGGATGACCATGTCGACACACTTGAGGCACGGCCCCTTCAGCTTCACGATCTGCTTCTTCACGATCGCCTCGAAGGCCAGGTCCGGCGTGAAGAGCCCCGTCCTGGGGGAGGGGGACGGCCACGTGGGGGCAAACGGGTGGCCGGAGAGGGCGGAGACAGGGGGAAGGCAGAGATGAGAGCCGAAAAAGCAAAAGCGAAAGACGGGTGACAGGGAAGGACAGACGATGGCTGGGGCCTCAGGCACCGTGGCCTGCTACCATCAGAACCAGAATGAGTCAGGTTCCAGGCCCCTTCGCTAACCCTTTGGCCATATGGGCCAATTTGGACGAAAGCAAACACACCCTTTAAGAGAGGAGTGTCAGAATCAGGCATGCGGGTCTCAGGCTGACGATCTCACCTGATCCCATGGATGTTCTTAATGGCGTAACTAATTTCCCGACGTAACTCCTTCTCGTCAAACTCCATCTGTGGGCGACGAAGGGCAGGTTAGAGAGTCTCCTGCCTCCTTCACCGTTTCCAACTTTCTATTTTCATTTCAAGTGGAAAACATGAATCATGACAGATCACAGTCATCTGTCACTGATTTTAAATGAATAGCTTTTTTCCAATAACAGTCAAATTAGCGTGTAAAATAAACAGCATTATATTTATGCAGCACACTCAGACGAATCGTTTGAATGATGACGTTTTGTTCTGCCTGAGATGGCATCCTGCTGATGCCACCACGGTGCAGAAATGCAACCAGTTCTTATTCCCCTGCAGACTGCGTGCAACCCATTAGAAGTTAATCTATTACACACAATTAGAAGCAGAAGTTTTCCAAGCACCATCTGGGCTACCCATTCCTCAAAATCAGAGCTGCATATGGGTACCAATCACACTCACATTTTTCAGGGATAATGTGTTCAAGCCACATATTTGGACATTTCTCTCCATCAAATAATTCGCCACAGCTCAGGACAGATGCCTACAAATAGTAGAGAGGCGGGGGGGGGGGCTAACAGAGGCGGCGAAGGCAGCACTGGTCCGACACACCAGACTTGAGGGTACGTTGTAGTCAGACGCTCCACATGGGCCTGGCAGCGGAAGAGCACAGGCCGGCTCACCTTGACCAGCTCGAAGGGGAAGCGCTCGTGAAAGATGCGGTTGATCTTGGCTCCTCCAGACAGCTCCACCGTGTCCACCTGGTCGCCGGAGCCCTCGATCCTCTTCTCGAAGTCCACGGAGAACTGCTGGACCATCCTGCCAGGGAAAAGCTGAGCTAAGCACGCGTACGGAAAGTGGACCGGGAGAGAACTGAATGCTACAGGACCTCCATCCACAGCCTACAGGGAAGCTTCTGGATTCACGATGGGTTTATAAAGGGAGGCCTCAGTACGACCAAACAGTCTGGCACATCCATAACAGGAAAGACATTAAGAGGACACCTGTAAAACTGAGGGTGGCATGATGTCAACTCTGCATGTGAAGTTTACACGTTCACATAGAGTTTACATGGGATTCTTCCTGTTTCCTCCCACAGATCGCAGCTATTTAAGTTAGATGCCTCTAAACTGCCCTTTGGATCTGATACCTCGCGTGTTTGCGCCCTGTGACAGACTGGAACCCCGTCCCGCCCTCGCTGCACTTCTGGAAGAGACTCCCAGCTCCCAACGACTTTACACCGCTTGCAATGCGAATTAATCCTGCCTTTGTGCTCCCAACATGCCAGCAAGTAGCGCCGAAATCAAACAGGCAGGTCTGTGTCTGTCTAAGAACAAGCGTGCTGTTTATAGATAAAGCCTCGACGTCACCGGGAGCGGCGCCTTGTGTCATTCCTGGAAATGGTGACATGGCTTTCAGGTGCTCTCTGACGTGCAGTGTCCACACGGAGCTCTGTACAGCTCGGCCTCTCGTCACCTCGCGCCGAGTGGATTAATGCGCGGGGGTCAGCGTCCGGTTTCAGGCGACGTATAAACGGCACTAAGTGCACCTGGGTGTCGTTTCTGTTTAAGAGCGCGGCGGGCCACCCCTGGGGGCGGCGGGGGATACTCACTGCAGCAGAGCCTTGGTCTTGCGGGAGGGGTCGTCTGGTCGGAAATGGCGGTACTCTTCGGCCTCTTTGTCCAGAGCCAGCAGCTGCGTCTGTAGCTTGCTGCGGAAGGCAGGCAGGGTGTCCCGTATGTGGTTCGTCAGTTGCTGCAAAGACGCACGGGGTCACACAGTGAGGAACACGTCCACTCGCACCATCTCTCCCCATCACAAGACCTTCTGACTATATGTATACGCCCTTTTACAGGAGCCACAGGATGTCCCGCCCCCCGCCCCACCTGGTTGAGCACCCTTTGCAGGTGCGGTGTGCCCATGCTGTCGGCTATGTGCCGGTAGCCGGGGTGCGACAGGAAGAACTTCCTCTCTGCGACGAGGGCAACCTTGATGTCCTTCTTGCCCTCTATGTCCTTCTGGCTGCGGTTCACTACGCCGATGTACCCTGAGAAGATGGGGTTACAGAATCTGAGCCTTCAGTGTCCTAATTGGTTACTAACCTGATGATAAAGATCCTGAGTGAATAACCAGCTCTCAACCCCTCACTAGTGCCACCAGCGACTCCAACAGCACCTCTAAACAGATAAAGTGATTCAGCTCTTTTGGGAATCTGTGTGCGGTCAGTGGCCTCACACCCCCAGCGCAGTGGAGTCCTGCTTCGGCTCTGGATGTGTGCGGTCAGTGGCCTCACACCCCCAGCGCAGTGGAGTCCTGCTTTGGCTCTGGATGTGTGCGGTCAGCACACGGACTCCATGCTCATTTGCTCTGTAAAACTTACTCGGCGTAAAGCTACTGCTTTTCCAGCATAAAATGTTACCCTAACTGTGTAGAAAAATGCATCTGTTTCCATAGTCCTGTGATGTGATTTACAGTAGTGTTGCGGAATGCAAAACCCAAACACACTAACTAATGAAAAATCTTTCAAACCCTCAAGCACTTCTGAGGATTTTCCACAAAAAAAGTGAATGGGAAGCAGGTCCGTATCCAAAAATACATTTTGTGGGGGTCCCCCTCGCTAGATTTTGCTGACTGGATCGGGGTCCCCCACGGTGCCCGGTTACATTTAACCTGTTGGGGTGGGGGGTAGTTTCGCTGAGGACGGGGGTTCAAACTTCTGACCAACAGCAAACAAATTTTTTCCTGATTGGAAGGACACTCCCTTCATGGGGCGAAGACCCCGGCGAACCTGAATTGCCAGTCCCCAAAAAGTAAGCAGTGGCAAAAGGAAAAGCTTCCTGAGACAGGAGGAGACCCACGGAGGAGCTGGACTTAAGGAGAAGACCTAACCTGCTCTGACCAGCGAGGAATGAGCTGTGTACAGTAACTGTACCATAAGAGGCCCGTGACGGACAGAGGGGTCACCCTGCTATACTGTACCTCTGCGTAGGGGCAGCAGCTTGTTCTCCAATACATCCCGGGCATCAGTTCCGTCATCCATCAGGTCCAATTTGGTCATGACCCCGATGGTGCGCAGTCCTACGGAGAGAGGCGGGTGGCAGGGGACACTGTCACCAGCTGCACTCGTGTGTCACCATAAAGTCACCCCGCCTGGCAGATACTTAAACCTGATCCCTTCCTTCTGCATACTGTCCGGAAGGCAGCCACCAAAACGGTGGTGTTTATAGGGGCACGCCCCCAGAGGTTACAGTAGTGCTACACCAGCACAAAAACAGCCGCCGTCCAATCAAAGCGGCTACTCTCACCCTGAGGGTCCACGTCTTTGGCCAGCTTGAGCGCGTCGGAGTTGGCCAGGTCCGTGTTGGCGGGGGTGACGGCCAGGATGAGGCAGTTCTCCCTGCAGATGAACTGCATGATCATGTCTCGGATCTGGTATTCGATGTCGGCTGGCTGGTCCCCCACAGGCACCTTGGTGATGCCGGGCAGGTCGATGAGCGTCAGGTTGAGCACTGCGGGGCGTGGGGCACACGCACAGGGCGACAGAGGCATGGCGGCATGGTGACACACCGACACGGCCATCAAAGGAATGCAAAGGTACGAGAAACACAAAGGTACGGACACATGGGGACAGGAGCTTGCCAAAGCACGCCCCTGGCAACCACCACAAAGAACAACATCAGGGTCTGTATTCGTCTGTTAACTTAAGAGGAACATCAGGCCGTTTATTAATTCCTCACTTAATTTTGAAATGCAATGTCTGTTTCTCATTTAGCCAACTGTAGTGAGATGTTTTTATTTACAGATTGAAGGTCTTATCCCTTAAACTGTCTGGGGTATTTTAAGGTTTATGGGTGAGCCAGGAGGTGGGGCCTGGGCGGGGAGCTGGAGGGGGCCGTACCGTGCGGGGAGTAGACGCGCAAATTGATGGGCACAGGAGAAATGCCCTTATTAGCCCCCGTGAGGCGATCCGTCTCCGCCTCGATCTCCAAGCGAACCTCGTCGAAGTCAGTGAATTTCTTCCCTTTGCAATGGAGGAACTCGGCATATTCTGGAGGGTGGAGGGAAAATGGTGGGGGGGGAAGGGGGGCATGGATGTTTCGGTGGGTAACCAGGAAGCGTATGATGGTCTCCGGGGGTCAAAGACTAAAAACAACAACACAAAGTGCACACTCACACAGCAGACCAATGTTTTCTGCTCAGTCATAAATGTACACAGGTCAAATCCATTGCAATTCCCTTCTGAATCCTACATGCCTTTCAAAGAGGCTAGGCTATAAGAAGACAGGCTACCTTTATGTCTCCCTGCGACATCAACCATAAATACTTACGGGAGAAGGAGACAAGGGTACAGCCACTCCTCTGTCTGACCTTATTTCAAAAGCTCCATTTCTCTGTAAGTTTGCACAATACTGCAACGCTGAGGAATCCAGGAATAGGCTACAGGCACTGCCCCTTATTCAAACCATATTTGTGGTCAATGTAGTAGTAATACATCAGTCTCAGTGGGACAGATTCTAATAAATATATTGAAGAAAAGCCAGTATCTCAGCCAGACTAAATATGCAGAACTTTTCATTGTGATAGGAAAAACAACAGGGACTATTAAATCTGGTGAGTGGAAACATCACCCTCTGGTGGCCGTTTCTTTAAACGCCAATCCACCAGACAAGACACGGTTTCAGTCTGTAGTGAGCAGCGTGTAGGCTGATGTGGATGGGTAAAGTGCATTTTTACACACTGGTGCCCCCTTGCAGCCACAGAGAGTGAAGCACCCGATGCTAAAACTCCAGCACGCAGTTGTACCTGCATTGGAGCTGATGAGCTGCAGGACCAGTGGCCGGCGAGTGACGATCCCAGATCCTCTGGGCAGGAAGTCCCTGCAAAATAGGCATCGTCAGAAAAGGAGAACACCAACACTGCAACCCCCCCCCGGCCCCCAATCCTCAGCACCTCCCTCAGTGCGAGCCAGACGCTCCGTCATTATGGTCCCTGTCTACTGCAATGACCTTGAAAGACCTACTGCCCCTCCTGAGAGGCTCAGCACCAGATTGCCTGTCTGGTCAGAATGCAAGCAGACCCATATACACCGGAACATCTTTGTTCGATTTGGATGGCCGCCCTGAAATCCTCTGTTTATGGGTCATTTGCACCCGATCGTTCTTTAAAGAACATTGTCAGGTTTACAGCCATTTCAATAAAATCACCATCAATAAAAATTAAGAAAATACCGAGGCCCATAAATGCTAGGATAACAGATGTAGCATCACTAGACACAGAGATACTGGCATCAAAAGCAACATTATTATGGAACATCAAAGGAAATAATGACACGAGGAGAGCTCAAGAGATAATCACTGAAACAGCAACGTGTGGCACAAAAACATGGAAACATCATGGAAAACATGCTGCCTTCAGTTATTATGTTTGGCCACCTCACCATGAGTGAGGTGACGCACCCAAAAGCATGGAAGCCACAAAGGGTCACTTCTAATATCTCCAACACTCCTCTCATCTGCTAAGAAACAAAGTCAAAGAGAATCATGTCATGAATTCACGCTTCCCAGTCTGGCGATTTAAAAGGCAGCAGACCGTCAGACACATGCAAATTTTAGTGAGATCTTTAATTATAATAATTATAATGACACTGCATACACCGACACAGAGAGATGCCAGGTGTATTTATGGGCAAACTCACAGCTCATCTTTCCCTGCCATTTTGTGGTACGGGGACATGTACGCATTTGATGAAAGAGAGCGAGAGAGATTAAAAGCTGACAGGCTGTGGGAGGAGACCCAGTTAATGAGCACAACACGAGACGGGGAGCGTCCCAGCAGGTGAGGCCTGTCCTACATACCCGACGAAGCCAAGGACGCTGATCACTAGCAAACCGCTCCACATAATACAGTCTTTCTGGTATAGGGTATACGACATAATGCTCATGGTATAAAGTGCTACTCTCTACGGTGAACTTAGTATTTCTTTGTCTGTGACTTATTTCAAAGCTTCAGTGTCTTCAGGTTATTGATGAAGACCAACACGATGAAGGCATAATCCAAGTCATTACCCAATGAATATCCACCAAAATTAGAATGGTAAGAGTATTAGGTATTTGACGTCTCTGTACGATAATCCCATTTGCAATGTCATAATAGCCCTGAAATTTGTCTGGATAAAAAATAAATGTTTTCCTCATAAAATCTTAAAACCATCAAAAATGAACCATCTGAGTATACCACAAAGGGTATACTCTGAGTATCTTGAGTATACCATAATACTAAAATAGGGTATTTCAATTATACATTTTCTTACACAAGGGAAGCCCAGTCTGGCTGTGACATGAGCACGTCACTACGGAAGCTGCAGCATTTTACTGACATAGCGGTGGGCCTGGTAAGCTGGGCCAGTGTAAACAGAGACACCCTGCTGAGCTAGGAGCTCCATCATTGTCCTTCAGGCTAATTCAGCAGCACCTGCATATCAGATGAGCTGAATTATGCTCAAAGGAAGCGCAGAAGGCCTGACCCCAGCAGGTTTGTGTGACGGATGGGCAGATCAGTGCAGCACGCAATAACTCCCCCGAGCCCAGTGCGCTCCAGGGAACCTTGAATAATCATTTTTTTCAGCCTCTTTCCTCTCTTATTTGCTAGTCGCATGCAAAGTGACTTTTTTAAGGTAATGTTTACTGAAGCACTGCTCCCCAGCTGGCACAGTCACCTGCAGCTTTTTAGTTTCTAAATCTGTTATCTGAAAGAAAACGACACAAGCAGACAAACTTTGGAGCCCATGACCATGGCACTAATTCCATAAAGTGTGTTTAATCACAGCCAACGGTGAAATGTGTCAGAGGTGTAATTTCCTTGCAAACATGAAATCACAGCAGAATGAATGGAAGACCAACCCGGTGATTACGAATGACTGGCAAAACTCCCTGACTGACAGCTTGACTTAACACCTTTCAATTCATCAAAATGACAGAAAGGTAGACATGACACCTTCCCAATTTGCCCAATGACAAGTGACAGAGCCGACAGTGCTATAACACAGACATGAGGCTGTGCTTCACTGAGGTCCCAAGCGAACAAGTCCGTATTTGTTCATTTCCAATTCATGCACAGAAAACAATATTTGCTAAAAATGGATGCATCTTTATTTCTGGTCACTCTGACATAGAATGAGAAATACCCCTGCAGATAAGACGTTTCCTAAGAAATACCGGCTTTTTGGGATAATGTAGCCAGAAGCAGAAATGAAAGGAATTAATATATATACAGAAAGAGAACCCAATGAAAGAGTCCCAAATGTCACCCAAGCACTTAGACCTAGTTAGGGCGCTGCCTTGACATTGTTCATTTTCCACTCAAAGCTGTCAGGCCAGCAGGGAATATTAGCAGAGTTCTAACTGTCGCTGTGGGTGTTGCCTGGTAACGGAGGTAAATTTCATAGTTACTACTCTCCCTACACAGCACAGCACAACAATCTCAGCACTCATTTTGCAATAATTCTCTAGTTGCTGGTCACCAGATTGGCCCATTTGGGAATTTTAGTTAGGAAATTGATTCTAGCATGCTGTCAATAGATCCACTTGAATTCCCAGTGCCAAGCCTGGTCGGCATCCTCCATTCCCTGTGCAGGTACCACATTCTCCTCTGTCTGGAGATGTTGTGTGTGTGTCTGTCACCTGCCCAGCCTCAAGGTCGCCTTCACCAGTACTACTGCGGTAGCCAGGCCTGCCGGGCGGATGACACAGCAACAAATGGCGGAATGCAGAACAGTCCATATCCACATCAGTGCAAGCTGAGACAGCAGGAGCTCTACAGACCCCTAAAGCATCCTCAAAGCACTACAGTGCATCTAAATGACCAGCCAAATGTATCAAACTGTGATTAAATTACATTCAGTTTAGCACATGATGGGCACAGTCTATAAACTGCACATGAAAAAACTCAATAATGTAACTGACTTTCCAATGACCACTTATCCAATGAGGGACATGGACCTCGTACAGCAAAGCACACCCCAGACTGAACATGTTTAAAAACAAAAGGAACATACTTACATATACAATATCACATACAACCAGAAATTACTACAATAATCCAGTTATAATAATAATCATTAGGTGGGCTCACAGTTCACTTCCATTTTCATGACTATGATGAGGATCAAATAAAAATATTTGCAACATTTCTTAAATCCAATAAATAATACAAGTAATGTCAGAAAGCTTCAGAACGGTCCTGGGTGGGACAGTGCCGTCAGTGGCTGTGTGGCTTAACCCAGCATGTTAAACCTGTCAGTGATCTGCTGGTTTGAAGCCACACTCCTCTCATTACTAGGTAACACAGAGCTACACAGCAGGCAGCAGGTTTATTTGAGGTGCCTGGTTGTTTACTCAATCTAATTCAAATGCTAATGCTTCCTCCTTTCCTCTTCACAAAGCACCATGAGTCACCTTTATTCAGCATTAAACACTGCAGATGAAGTATAGAAGTGGTTCTTTCTATGAGGCTAAATTACAGTGAGGTAGGTTTTGGTTTTCTGTTCTTAAATTCAGACACAAGACCATGAGCTACAGGTATGAAGTTCTGCTCTAGAATAAAGCATCCACAGATTGAGTCAGAAGATCATGGCACCAACAATATCACCTGCAAAGAGATAAAGTTTATATTATAAAGATATTTATAGATTTAGACTCTGGATATTTCCTGATGAGGTCACTCTTTGCAGAGGATGAACTGGGTCTCATACACGTGATGCAATGTCAATTTTAGATGGTCGCAGATCATAATGGCTGGGTGAAGAAATAAAAACAAAAACAAAACAAATGATACAGCAACAACTGAAGGCCAGCTTAGGATGTAGTGGGGAACAGTGGTGCTGTGTTCACAATGTTCAGCATGGTGATAACACGGGCGTTCACAATGGGAGGTGGAGGTTTTATATGCATCATGAAAAGACATGGGCAGTAATTCCAAATATATGCTCAATTTTCCATATCACAAATTATAAAAACATTTTGGATAATTAATTATGACAATCTGCTCAAGCATGCATAGAGCAAGTAGACTCACTTGCAATTCATCTAAGCATTGCAGAGGCATGTTTACATGCAAACATGAACGCATGTGATTGTGCTGTCAGGATGTCATTATCAACAAGCAGCACATACAAACCATTCAAGCCGCTTTGCATCACCAAATGGGCAGAGCAGGCCATCACCAGGCAAACCTTGAAACTGCTACCACACTCCATCCCCCCACACTAACACAGATTATACCAAAGCAGATTAGGGACAAGTATCAAGGAAGTGAATATTCAAAAAATAAATTTCCTACATTTCCCTTGATATCAATAAAGTATCTATCTATCTATCTATCTATCTATCTATCTATCTATCTATCTATCTATCTAAACAACGTGTGCATGTGTGCAATAGGCAGACCGAAGACAACCAGTGCGTGCTGATAACATGTCTTTGGGAGGAGATGGGCATGTCCTACAGAAATAACATCCCAATTACTTTGGGAAAAGTAAGTGCATTAACCCTTTTCCACACACTATCATCCATTCACAAGGGGGGGGGGCACTGGTGGTTCCTCCAAACCCCAAGAAAAACATACAGAGACCCCTCTGCAAACGCAGAAAGGCATTTCATTTTCTATGTGCACACGACCTGAAAAATAGACAGGACACAATTAAACAAGACACAAGGGTTCCTGGGAGAGCATCACACAGCAGAAAAACAACGAGGGACAGAAAAGGAAACACTTATTCCCTTGACAAAGATGCAGGATTGAGATCACCACAAACAGCATGCATGTGGTACCCTGGATCCAAACAGCTGCTGTATTGTTAGGCGTGGGTCAGACACCAGCATATCAGATGTGCAGGTCCTTCGGGGAGGGGGGGATGATGGTTATGAGGGTCAATCCCGCAGCCTACCTGCCAACGAAATTCTCTAGCACGGAGCTCTTCCCTGCGCTCTGCCCGCCGACCACCGCGATCTGGGGCAGGTCTAGGTTGCAGCTCTGGCCGATGGCGCTGAAGGCGTCTTGGAGCCGGTTCACCAGCGGAATCAGGTCCTCCATCCCGCGGTTACCCATGGCGGATGGGAGGGAGGGGGGATGGCGACAGGGACGGCCAGGCGGCGAGGTTTCAAAGCCCAATCAGTCGGTTGCTGGAGACACCAGCACCATGGAGCCTGGAAAGCATGGTGATGTTATGGGAAACTGGTCTCCTGTCACGCGCGGTAACGGCCGTCAACTAACCCACCGACCGCCTGCTAAGTGACTATGAATCATTTGTTTTATTTATTTCTATTTACCTAGTCCGAATATCCGATGTGCTGTCACTGGGAATTCGGTACCTGCGAAGTCCGGGTCCGAACACAGGAAAATAACAGTAACTGGACCAGAGCCTGGCCCGGCACTACGGTGTGCTTTGTTATTTCTATCTTTCAGTTACTGGGTTGCCCTGCGCTCTTTCTGTAGCGAGTTCCGGATAAAACGAATACTCGGTCCGGCGGGGTTCGGTTCTGGGTCGGTTCAGTTCGGCTCGACCCAATTCGATTTGGCTCGGCTCTGCCACCGCGACGCACGCAGCTTTGGCTCCAGCACCACTCCTGACAGCCCAGTTAACGGTCTCGCGCGCGCGCACGCGCGGATACGAGCACGCGCGACGACACGCCTCCGGCGACCAGACAAGCGCGCCGATGCCCAATGGTAGGAGCGGAACGGCGGCGAAGACCCCGCCCATCCATCCCAACCCTATATAAGTCACACCCACGTACGAAGGGCTCGCCTCCCTTCGGTATGTACATGGCAGTCTACTGCAGGCCATGGGCATATAAATAACACGGCGCTAGTTCGCATGCCACAATAAAAAGAACACTACGGCAGCATGCCTGAGATCTCCCTAGTCAGCAGTAGTAAGCAGTGATACCCCTGAAAAACGACTTCAATTATGATTTTGCAAAATGAGATCTGATCGTTTTGTGCTACTTACCTACTTTTCATTTTCATGGTACGAATTCTTTTCTTGATTCGGTTGCTTCGCTTACAAAATCAAAATATGTTTTAGTACTAGTGGAAATAAATGAGTGTTTAAATAGCAAACCCTGATATTATGAACATTTTCAGTGATGCCCATTCAGTCTAAAAGTGCTTAGGGTGTCACCTCTGAAATTGCATAACTACCAGTGCACTAAAAAACACAAGGGAGAACTTCTGAGACAAGAACAACTATGTACCTGGTTCACTCTAGTGGCATTCAATAATGTATCTAAGAAGCCAGATATAATAGTAAGACAAACTGAAACTGAATGGATTATTAGCTGAAATTATTTAAAATCCAGTTTAAGCAAGAGGTGCAAAACTTATACTTAAATGGCAACATACACATCGCACTGTCCCTCAGTAGCTTATGTTGGTCAGTGTGGCAGCATTGGCTATTTGGAGGGGATGGGTGTGGTCTGGAGGGGATGGGTGTGGTCTGGATGGGATGGGTGTGGTCTGGATGGGATGGGTGTGGTCTGGATGGGATGCCAGGCCATCAGAGGGTGCTCACACACATTATCGGCAATTCGGAGGCATCTAATTAAAACAGCCATTTGTCTTTGGATTGTGGAGTGGTTGGTGCAAACACACACAACAGGCTGGATTCAAAGGCCCCGTCATGATCAGAGCAATGGTCCCCTCAAAGCCAGCATCACAACAGTAACCAGGAAATGCAGCAGAGCTGGCTATCAACTTATATGAGAGAGCTCAGACTTCATAGTGGGGAACATAAGTCATTATTAAACCTTCCAGTGTGAAAAACAAGCAAAAGAGAGGATCTCATTTTAAAATAAAAGCCTTTTAATGACATAATTTAGAAAGATATGAACACACAAAGCATTCTGGGAGACATCTTTTATTTTCCCACTATTCTTACCATCCTTTAATCGCTGCTTGTCGCACAACATTGCATTATCTTTCAGTACTTTCTCACTGTCATTCAGTACTTTCATTCTTCTCCCAGCACTGAGTCTCAGGCAATTTTCAAATCTTCCAGCAGTGCTGCAACGTCAATCTCTTTATGGGACACATCTGACGTGCGCAGCGCTCCCTGCAGGCTGCGGCAGGCTTTTCGCAGCTCCTCGGGATTCGCGCGGTCTCTCTCTCCCTGCTCGCCCCCTTGGCGGAAGCACAGAAGGACTTCGTTGACCTCCCCCTCGATGTCCCTTGACAGCACGCAGGGGAAGACGTCCCTCACCCGGCCCAACACGCGCGCCCTCAGCGCAGAGTCACGGCACACGAGATTCAGCATGAACACGCCTGAGTGAGTGAGAGAAAGAGTGAGAGAGAGATTAGGACTATTACCAGAGGGATGGGCCTCTGTACTCTAAATAAGTTCATCTGACATAAATAAAAGACACATTTGTTAACATAAGAGCTCTGCTAGGCCTTCCACAAGTTACTGTAGGTGCCTGTAGTCCTGCAAATTTTTTTTTAATGCTTAGTAGCTTTCCATAAACAAAGCAGGAAACAGTCATTCCAGCTGGAAACGTTCCTCTAATTCCACGGTGACATTCTGGTTGTTACACTTGCATATGAGAGCCCAGCACAATAAGAGCTAGCACTAAGGCCAATTCACACTTTACTCCTCCACGTGTGATTCTGTCGTGCACAGGGTAAATTTCGTCATCAGGGGTTTGCGCCGGATGGCTGCGGACGGTGCATATGCAGCAAAGATTTTATTTGTCTGCCGCATGACAATGCTTAATTATTGGCTGTAGGTGGCGCCACTGAGTTTCACAGCGCAGTGGTCGACCAAGAAAGAGTAGAAGAATTATTGTTTCAGAAGGTGCAAAGGTATCTGCATATCTAATTTTTAATGTCCAAATAACTTATATTGCCCAGGCATTATACTGCCCCTGCTAATTTTTTTTGCAAGGATATTGGATTTAGAGATGTTGTGATATGCTGTATTACCTTAATACCATCCAAGACTTAACTAATAATGTAGAATCTGTTCATAAAAGTCTCCTAGTTTCATTACACTGCATGTATTCGTGTTTGTTGCAATACATCGGCCCTCTTCTGCTCTGGTGGAACGTCACTGCTGCATGCATGCACTGACTGCGATCATCCACATCCGCAGCCAAGTGTAGTATGAACACAAGCTGCAGAGCGGACGACCGTCCGCAGCCCGAAAGCGCACAGGGAAAAGTGAAGTATGAAGTAGCCTTTAGAAGTAAATAAAGACTTGAAGAGTTTCAAAAACTCTTGGGGAAAATGTGCACAAATTGCCCACAAGGTTCTATTCATCTGGTCACAGAACATAAGTGGATCCCCTAAAGTGAAATTCAGACCCTGTAACAAATGAGGATCTGGTGGTTTGTCATTGGATTCAACTGCTCATACTGATATTTCAAGTGGAACTTTTCAAATACTTAGTCAAAAATGACTAATGCTTAAATATTTATCAGCAACAGGGATACAAGCAGAGAGAGGAATGTTTATGAAACGCTGGGGGTCAAACTGATTAAACAAAATGATTAGTCTTACCGCGAGCACTAAGCAGATTGCGTACTTTCTCTAGGAAAGCCGTTTCCACAAAGGCAGGTGGAGGGCAGCTCATTCCAAGGGTGGGGTCCTTACAGTCCACGTCAAACATGATGACATCATAAACACATCCGCCTGCAACGGGTGTGAAAAGGAAGGGGAACAGATGACAACAAGACCAGCAACGGTCATTCGAGACTCCTGAGCAAATGCCAACACAAACCACCAGGAAACACAAACCCACACCCTGACCTCCCTGTCATCATTTCCAGGGTGCTGGGGCAGTTTCAGCTGGCTCGTAAGCAGGGGTAATTTACCCCTCAACTTATTATGACCATAATTTAATCTTGACACCTCAAAGAGCTAAAATAAAATGTTCCTTAATTTTACAATGTGCAAGCTGTATATCAGTGCTCTAATTACAATTCGCAAGCTGTATATCAGTGGACGAGGAAAACTGAACACGATACAACAATCTTTGCACTGTTACTGTTTATTGCCATCTAAATGTGTGTTGTGCTGTAGTAAACCTGCATCTCCATGGGGATTACTAGAGTATATATTTATGTACCTACCTATCTGGTATGCTGATCTCCAGTGTACACACATCACACATATATACAGCTCTAGAAAAAATTGAGACCACTCTATATTGTTTAAAATATCTGCATTGTTAAATCCTGATTTAATCCTTGTTCTGCTGGCAGAAGACTACACTGAGAAACAGGCTGCTTCCTGGCTCAAAGGTTCTAAGACAGCAGCACCCAAGAACAAGGTAAAGCAGGAGACACTGTCAATGACCAAAAACCAGCTAGGAGGGCAGAAGCAACTTTCTAATGCCAGAGATGGCCATCAACTTATCCAGCAGTGCCTCATAAATCGTAGGATGGCCTCAAGCGACCTTCAAAAGGAATGGGGAACATTAAGTGGTGTTAAGTGTACTGATAGGACAGTTCACAACAGGCTCCTAGAACTCACAAGGAAGGAGTCCTTCATTAATGAGAAATGGAGAGGAATCAGGCTGCAGTTTGCAAAAAAATGTAGGCCTATATTTTACAGATGCCTAAACCCATAAACTGAGAAATAAGTGAAACTAAAAATGTTGCTGTGGTCTCAATTTTTTTATACACACATGTGCTGTACACTTAGACGTACGCCTGGACCAGCAAGTCAGTTTACTGTGTCCCTCTCAGCAGGGGAATTTTTGTTTTAAGAGGAGGCTATAAGAGGGGCCAACCTTATCATTAGCCAATGATATGTCTTGAATTGGTGAGTGACAGGAGAAGGGGCACTCCAGGAGCCAATCAGCTTTCCGTTGGGGCCAGTGCCCCCGCCCCTGTGTCGCAGGCTGACTGACCTTTGGCCTCCAATCCACTGATGTGCTCCAGGCCGTCCCCGAGCACCACCTTCAGCCGCTCGTCGGGCTGGAACCCAAAACACCGCTGAGCCACGTCCAGAATCGCCAGGTCCAGCTCCACCACATCCACAGACACACCTGGGATGAAGTCGCGCAGGAACTGGGGCAGACCGCCGCCGCCAAGCCCCACCAGTAGCACCGTGATGGGGGGGCCTGTGGGGGAGGGGGCGGAATCGGGGGTGGCGTCAGAACCGAGACAGGAGCACCCAATCATGGGACCCTTGGAGCGGAACCGGGCCACGTCGGGCCATCCGAGCTTACCCAGATCCTCCAAACCGAGCAGTGAGAGTCCGGCCACCATGACCCGGTGATGGGCGCAGCACAGGAAGCTCCGGTCCACAGAAGCCACCCCCCCCTTCACGGCAGGGGGGGCCGGCTTGGACTTCTTTTTTTTATTCCTTTTACCACTGGGGGCTGGTGGAACAGTGAAAGAGAGAAAGAGGCAGGCAGGCAGACAGACAGACAGACAGGCAGACAGACAGGCAGACAGACAGACAGGCAGAGAGATGGGAGGGCAGTGAGATTCTACTGTCATTCTCCTCACTGTGATGTAAACAGCTAATACCTTTAGCCTCATAAACAGCTAATACCTTTAGCCTCATAAACAGCTAATTTCTTCTTACTGACATCCCAAAGCTGTCTGTGCCCTACATCTGCTCTTTTCATCTTTATTTATGTCATTTATTATTTGCACATTTTTATTTGTTTCTGCCTCTATCTCGCTTTTATTCTATTAAAACTGATGGATGGATGGATGGATGGATGGATGGATGGATGGATGGATGGATGGATGGGAGGATGTATGGATGGATGGATGTATGGATGGATGGATGGATGTATGGATGGATGGGAGGATGGATGGATGGGAGGATGTATGTATGTTTTTCATATTTTTATCTTGATTGCATGTATTGTATGCACACTCCCTGCCAGCACATGCACCAGTACAAATTCCTTGTATTTTTTTTGTACTTGGCTAATTAAGGGTTTCTGATTCTAAGTTGCAAATATTTCCCAAGGGAATCCCCCCCCCCCGAGCAGTCTGTCCATGGCTCCAACAGCGGGCACCGATTGAAATCAGGACTAAGTGGGCTACGGTTAACCGATACACATCAAGTGTTGCTCTGACTGATCCGGATACCGGCGTTTGGATTACGGATTAACTGACCCGGATAAACACCGCACAGAGCCTCAAATCCCCCTGATCAGCCCCACAGAGGTCCCCGCGAGTGTCTCACCGGGGGCCGGAGCGCACAAGCGGCTCTCGGACTGCACCACCCCCGCATTATCCAGGAAGACCAGGCGCCGGTACAGAATCCCATCTTCACCACGGACGTCCTCCACCGAGTACTCGCCACTGAGCGCGCTCACACCGCGGCTGACCACCTCCCGCCAGCCCAGTCCCCCCCCAACCGACAGGAAGGGCACCTGCAAGAGAAACGAGGGGGGAGGGATGAAAACATGGCCGACACAGCGAGGAAAGCACAAACACCTGGATGGGACCCTCCCTCTGAGCCCCCGAGTCACCGCACGGAATTCTTTGCTGTCGTTTACAGCTCTTTAGCAGAAGCTTTTGTCCAGAGATTCATCACATAAATATAACATTCAAATAGTATAAATACTTACAAAACTTATATGGCATTTATAGCTCTGGAAAGGATTAAGAGACCATGGCAAAATTTAACGTGTCACTCAATTCTCAGTTTATGGGTGTCGTCTGTGAACATCATTTTTTTTTGCAAACTGCAGTCTGGTCCTTCCTCGTTTCTCATTAATGAAGGGCTTCTTCCTGCTTTATGGGGCTTCAGTCCTGCTTCTAGCAGCCTGATATGAACCAAGGAGTGCACTTCACGCCACTTAATGTTTCCCATTCCTTTTGAAGGTCACTTCGTATCATCCAACGACTCATGAGAAACTGCCGGACAAGTTAACTGTCATCTCTCGCATTAGAAAGTCACTTCCGCCTTGGTTCCTGGTCATTCTCAGTGTCTCCTGCTTCACCTTTTTCTTGGGTATTGCAGTCTTAGAAATTCTGAGCCATCAGCATAGCTTTCTGCCAGCAGAACCAGCATTAAACCAGTATTTTAAAATGCAGATATTTTATACAATATAGAGTGGTCTCAATTTCTTCCAGAGCTGTGTGTCTATTGCACTTTATCAATAAATAATTTATCTTGTAATATTATGGCATGTATGAGAGAGCACTGCTGATCCAAAGCGCAGGGACTGCAGTGCACATGCATCTTTAAGAAAGCAGGATGAACCAGTCCCTGGAGAAACTTGGAATTAAGGGCCACGCTCAGGGGCCCGACAGTGACATCACTCTGCCAACCCTGGGATTTGAACCGGCCACCTTCTCAAACCCCTGAGCCACACGCCGCCCTCTACACCCCTTCAGTATCATCAACCTCAGGGAGACATCAGATCGAATTCAACGGCGCACGCTCACTACCATGGAGACGATACTCCACTCCCAGCTGATTGGCTGGCATCCCACGCGGGGCGAGCTCCATCACCATGGGGGACAGCTCAGACGAGACTCCACCCCCGGCCTACCTGCTGATTGGCTGGCATCCCACGCGGGGCGAGATCCATCACCATGGGGGACAGCTCAGACTGGACCGACTGCATGTCTGCGTACTCCTGGTCCCGATGCATTGCCACGACGACCAGTCGACGGAAGTTCGCGCTGCGCGCCAGTTGGTCACGCCCCTCAGCGGAGCCATACAGCCAATCAGATTCCCGGCCTTGAGGCACTGAAAAATGAATGAATATTTTATCATTTTTAAGGGGGTTCCCCTAACAAACAGATCTGAGTCATACAATACACATTCATTATATATTTAAATACATACAAAACAAAGTCAGGTGACACACCCCAAACCACACAATTACGTTTCATTTTCACTTTCTGCTGATATTCAACTCATATTAGCATATTTTTCACTTTATTTTTTTTTATTTTTAATATAGCACAATAGTCCCCTGGTATCTGCACTTTTGGTAAATGTGGTTTCAATTATCTGCAGTTTACCACGGCACCAAAAAAAAAATACATTTGAAAATATGTAACAATATATTTTTTCCTTGTTCCTTCGTCCTTTGAGGGGTATGAAAAGCATGACTGTCATTGGTCCGTCATCCCTGAGACACATGATCTTTTTTCCATGGTCTATCGTCTCTTCTGAATTAGGCTAAAACAGCAGAATCACTTTCATTCGAGGAAGTACAGTACTGAAATCTTTATTACGGTATTTAATGTTGGCAATGCCTTACTGCGTGAAATTTATCATTTGCCATATGTATACACACAAAAATCAAGTCATATATAGGGTCCGCGGATAGTACAATATCTGGGGTAGGTATTGGAACGCATCACCTGCAGATACGAGGAGACTACTGTACGGTCACTGAATAACTAAATAATTACTGTAACTAACTAAATACCAGTAACAGAAAAGTAAATACAGGTTTATTTGGTTGAACACAGAATAAACACCATATGTCGCTAAACACTGCACAGTGTTTCAGGTGTTTATGCTGACGGCAGCTAGAGACTAGAAGTGGGGACACTGATGTTACCCAGCATCAGTAGAAAATGTCGTACAGCTTATCGTTAGCCTGGGAAGTTTGATGACTGCTCAATGTGCATCACTACTGGCCCATTGTAAAGTTAAAATATCATATGTTGAGCCATCGTAAAGCATCTGTATACACTCCCTCACGTGACCCGGACACAGCACGCGTCTGTGTGTTTGGAAACGCACCAATAAAAATAGCGAAGTGGTTAGCCCGAGGCACCTTAGCCAGCTGAGGGCTGTCCAGCACTGTCAGCGTGTAGCGGGGGCGGCCCGTGGGGGCGTGGCACAGCGTTAGGGCGGAGCTCTGGCCCACGCACGTGCCAGAACGGAGCTTGTGGCGGACGAGGGCGTAGGCTTGTCGCTCCCTGACCGCGGAGAGCAGCGCGGCGGCCGAGGACAACCTGCAGGGGGTGCCGTCCTCGCCCTGACACATCTCCAGCACTGGGGCCGGGGGAGGCTGGCGGAACTTGGTGCAGACCAACACGAAGACGGGCAGGGCGAAGGCGGCTGAGTCGGAGGGGGTATCCTGCTCTTCCTGGGTCCCAAGGCAGTGCACCCTGATGGCCCAGCCCTCCCGGACAAAGTGCTCCACAGCCAGTCGCAGCACGCTCTCCTGGGCCAGAGACACGCAGACGTAGCGGCCTCCCACCGCCAGCACGCGGCCCACCTCCGCCAGCATGCGCCCTGCCAGACCGCCCCCCTCCTCCGCCGCCATGGCGTCCAGGGTGCCCTTGTCCAGCGCCGCCTGGAAGCTGCCACCATCAAAGGCGGTCTGGGTGGCATCAGCCTGCAGGAAGGCAAGATCTGGCCGCCGCTCAGAGTTTCGCTGCCTCATGTGAGACACCACAGTGTCGCTGATGTCGATGTTGACCAGCTGCCGGTAGCCAACATCGTAGAGCTGCTCGCTAAGGTCCGAGTTCCCGCAGCCCACCACCAGAACCTGCCAGGATACAGAAGAAATGCCAGATATGGACACTGTGCCCGCGATCGGAAGGCTGTGGGTTCAAATCCCAGTGTTGGCAGAGTGATTTCACTGTTGGGCCCTTTACCAAGGCCCTTAATCTCCAGTTTCCCCAGGGACTGTCTGACCCTGCATTCTAAAAAACTTGATAACTAAATAAATGTAAACACAGACTCTGCAGGACACACAATAGGTACATCTGTGGGATTTGCGGCATGATGCCAAAACACAGTCACAACATCGGTTCATGGGAAGAGATAAAAAGCATAAAACACTGGTTCATAGCTCTTAATGTTTACTTGATGTAAAGAACAGTTCAAGTTCACAAGATCTCTTAAACTGTTTAATCAGCTGTATTCAATTTACTTCACACACATGCTGTTTACATGAAATTCTTCAGTGAAGATGACGCTTCCAGGACAAATTATATAGGTAAGAAACGGCTTTTTAAATCTATTTCGGTTAAAAGGAAGCTGCTTTAAGCAGACAGTCAATCCTCACCGCTCTATAATATAAATCAGACAGACAGGGACAACCAAATCTTATGTTGTGGTTGATGTCTTCAAGATTTGGTTCGGCAGAAGTCGAGACTATGATACTATCTAGTATCGGAAAAGATAGATGGATATTCTCTGACCATGATATAAGTCTGTAAGGTTGAGGAAGTGAACTATGAAGTGGAGAGGGGCCGGGTGAGCACTGGGTGAGGATCGGCGGCAAAGACTGGGATCCCCAGGTGAAGCTGGGTAGTGTTTCTAAAAGTTGCATGAAAACGGTGACCCTAATAAAGTATGGGAGACGCTCTGCCCGCGGCGCAGCCTCACCTTGTCGCGGGGTTTGATGTACTTGTGCAGCAGCCCGCACAGCTGGTTGTAGTCGGCATACCACTCGAAGGCCTTGTCTCCCCGTCGCCGGAAAAAGCGCTCCCAGTACTCCGCCGAGCTGAACTCCTCAGCGCTGCGGGGTAAAAGGCTCATCGCGGCAGCTTCAAACTGGCAAAACGAAAGTCCGTCTCCAATCCCGGGCTCTCGCTCCTTTACTGCATTGGTCTTCTTCAACCATCTATTTAGAAAAAGGATTCCTAAAATTACCCTTAACAGAGTTCACCCCTTTTCCTACAACCATAATGTCGCCTGCTCTATGCAGACTTTCCAATACTGTCATTGAAGCGCATAACAAAACGTAACTATAATTCGGCCAAAGACAAGAAACTCAAAACTACAACAAGCACGTGTGTCTCCCAGGCTCCTTCAGCCGGACAACATTAACGACGGAACAGGCAGATTCTGATTGGACGATCTGTACATGCGTCAGGCTCTCCTGTGGAAGCTGATTGGATGGAGGGGGAAAGACGTGTAGCGTGTCAAGATAGTAGCAAGTTCGTGGCTATTTGTTCACATTTTATCTTGAAATAAGATAAATAAATATAATTAAATTAGCACGACTTCCCATGATATAACCAGAAACAAATTAGAATTTAAATTAAAAAAATTCTGTCGTCGGATGAGTGGTTATGGATGGATGGGTGTTTTAAACATGTAGAACCTTTACTGGAGACAACTGAAAGTAGAAAGCAAAAAACTATCTGTTCTGACCGAGTTGTTTGGAGAATCTAAACTGAATGAAGCCTATAAATCCGTTATTGCTTGTCCCATATAAACACAAGTGCGTGTGGGATGATTCCCGGAACGTTTCAGGAACGCTCCCTGAAGGATTGTTAGACTGTCCTGTGGTTTGCAAGTTTTTTATTACGTAAATATAATGTTAGATTTTATTTGCATGTTTTGGTTTGTGGGACTTTCTCCTAACGTTTGTAATATGTGAACCTTTGGATAACCTTTAAAACGTTCCTTTATGGTTGTATTAACGTACCCTCAGGAGCGCAGACGGTGGGCAGACTGGCCCCAGTTATACTGGGACACTGATCCTCACTTTTCTGTTCTTCAGTTCTTCATGTTAGATGTTCCTGGTGGGAATCGTCTGATTTACTCAGTAGAGTTTGGTTTAGTATGTACTAGTAAATAGCATAGACGAGTTCAGCTGTCTGAGTACTTGGGTTATTTATATTACATTTACAATCCAATATAGGAAGATCGTTTCAGTTCGGAAGCATTTTATACATTAACTGATATATTATATTTTCAGACCACCAGAAGGCAGCAAAAACTAAGCTAAGTCGTTTTTGCTGGCAGGAAATGGGATTTGTTGTGGATTACAAAGCACAAATAATCATTGATTCTCATATGTATTTCTGTCATAATTTAGAATTGTAGTTGTAATTAGGTACTCAGTTGGCGTACTATATAATGTATTCACAACCCAGTGTGTTCGCCCCCGAAGTAAATTATGCCGAAGGGCAAAGCAAAATTAAATCAGATCCAGTTTTATTCATATGACAAAATTAGTATTAAAACAGGGGTGCATATGAAAAACAGCACACTTAGTCTTGGTTCCGGGACAGTGCTGATCGAGCTGCTGTAAAAAAAGTTCATGGGTAAAGTTGTTTTCCTCCTCCTTTTTCTTCATAGAACTCAGCAGATTCTTTCCAGGCACTTGAACTTGCCACCATTTGCTATGGTTCAAAGATCACAGCAGCACCAGCTGCCCTCCAGGTCATCAAGCATTTCCATTTGATCTTTTACCTTTCCAATTAAATGAGAGATTGATCAGATTCATGTGAATTGGGAATATACTGACCTAACCTGAATTATAGCTCTAGTCCCTGCACTTTTGAATCGCCTCAATAAGGTTAAAAAAAAAAACAAAAACAAACATACTCCATATTCTCATGCATCTTATTTACAAAATCACTCAAATCTAAAATAACACCAGTACTCTCATGGTATCTTTCACTTTCCCTAACAGAATAACTTTTCTCCTGCAAAAAAGTAATGCCCTAACAAGAAGACTTTTGTCTTTCTTAGTTACTTACAAATATTTTAATATTTTAATGAACTGGTAACACTTTGGGCTGCAGGCCGTCTTTCTCTATAAACTTCCTTAACATATTAAGGTAGTCTATAATGATATTGTCACTGCAAAATTAATAGCTATGAAATATTAATTTAAAAATCATTGTGGTCTATTATGTTATATAATCAGCCATATTGTCTCAGTCTGAGCATTATTAAATCATCTGTGAAAACTGGATTAGGAGGTCAGTAACCGTTAAATGTGGTGTATAACATACAGTCCTGTTGATTGACATGGAGACTAATACAATCAATTATGGAATCAGAGGCCATTAATTATTAAATCTAGGCCTACTAAGAGAACAGTCAGTTTTAAAGATGGAAAGTTTAATTTGCCATAATGCATTTTGGAAAAGTGTTTCATCCACAGAGACAGTTCTGTAATTGTCCCCTCCTTTGTGGTACAGGCAGATTATTTCTTTATCTCAAGGGAAGAAAATGAGGCCTAAGGAATATAGACATGTAGTTTTGTACAGAAATAATTTCAGTGCTTCCTGTCAGTCCACCCAGAAATTCCTTGTGTCTGTTATGTCCACCTACAGTTCGCCCGATTCAGCTAATTACTGCCATGAAAATATTTAATTAGTTACGTGTCAGGATCGTGTCCCAGATGTCTTCTCCCTGTTTGGTCGCCAGGTCTCGCTGTCCACCCTATTTGGTGTTACTCTAGTATGTCTGCCAGCTCCCTGGTCTGCTGCATAGCTTAACTGGCTAAGTGGTCTGCCATTACCCAACATCCCAGTTCAAGGCTGGCAGAGACCAGTCCCAACTACATAGTATAACATTCATATTGTGTTCATGTTTTCTTGGTGTATATATTTCAGCTACAGTTCCTTGCTTTGTTCCCTGTTTGTAGTATGTTCAGTTTTCCTTGTTTTAGTTTCCCTTAATGTTTTAAATCTTCTGTATCTGTTAAGTGACCTCACCTGCTTTATTGGTCCTAGTTTGTAATCGCCCACGCCTGTCCCTTTTTAGCCCTTCTTATCTGTGTATATATTTGTACCTGTCCTTACCTTGTTTCCTCAGTTGGTCATTGTGCTTGTGCGTGCATGCGTTCGTCTGTCCGAGTTTCTACCAGTTCCTACATTTTTAGTGTTCTACTCTTTGTTTGGTCTCCATGTCTTATTGCCGTGTCTTCTTTGTTGTAATTTTAGTGTTTGTTTACCATGTGGTTAGTTTTCGTTCTTGCCTACTTGTTTTGACCCCTTGTGGTCCCTTTGTTTACTGGTTCTCCCTTTGTATTCTGTATTGTTAATAAAACCCTGTTTGAGAGTCGCTACATGGATCATCCCTCCTTTGTCACGCCCCGCTGTAACAGTTACTTTAATCACGTCGTCTGGCAGAAGTTCGTGAAGAGCTTCAGGAATCCACCGTTGCACAACACGACTCTAATTTTCTGGGGGAACAGCTTTGAGCAGTTACTGGGCAATAAACACAGGTGTTGGTGCAAACGGGGAAGCAGACCTGGCGGAGTGAAGGATGTGTGCATCTCACGCGACAAGAAAAACTTGGCGGTATCCACACAGCACTTTGTTTGCATGTGTGTGTTTGCAGGAGCATGCCAATGTCTAGCATTTGCTATTGTTTACCCAGAGAAAAATACAGATGTTTACATGCAAACACGTGTTCCGTTGTTGGAATATATCAATCAGGCCCAATGATGACATCCCCTCTTACAGCAATCTTTAGTGTGTCATTTGTGAAGGTTGATGAAGTAATGTCTGAATCTTTTCAAAATCTAAATTTTCAACTAATCAAAGGAGATCGCTCATAGTAGGCCTGTACTTTATGCTGTTGGAGTAGAGCTGCTTTGCCACTGAGAAATGGTTGAGGGCTGTTTTAAAAAAATTTTGTGTGGCAATTTTCTTCATTTGCCCCCCCCCCCCCTCGCTATAATTGACCATATTCATTGAGTAAAGCTTTATCCAGCTACAGAATGTAATGCTCATGTATTAATCCACATTAGTCACTGGTATTTTGTCTTATGACACTTCATTAAGGGTTACATTGATATTAAATGGAAACATGCTGCGTGTTTTCTATCAGTATACTGATATCTAATTTATACTTTATTATAAAACTGATTCTGATGACAATGCATGCTCTGTGCAGTTGATAGATCAACCGTTACAACTCACTAGTGTAGAAACAAAAGTAACATTAATGACTGGATCCCTGTCCTTTAATAGAAGGCGTGCCAGGTAAATATGCTTGAATAAGGGCTTCAAAGGCTACGTGTTCATGCAAACTGATTTTTCAGTTTCATGAGAGGTGTTTTGTTTGTCCATACCATGGTGTGAGAATTGTACTTGAAAACAGCACTGCTGGAAAAATCAGCCAGCAAACACCATACATATTAGGATGGAGTTTTAATCATAATCATATTACATAGCATTTATTATCTGTAGATAACAATGCAGTGGTAGTTGTGTTGTTAATTAAGAAGGAGACTTTCTTTGAATTGTAAACAGAAGGCAACCATTGTGTGCTGAAAAAGAAGGGCAATAAATATATTTTATAGCTGTCCATGCCTCTGAAGTCTGGATAATAAGATGGATGTCTGGGATTACTATTAACCAGCTGCCTGTTTTGTTGAAGAAGTTTTGAAAGACTGCTACTTAGACTGTTTAAACATGTTTTGTATCCAAAGCACCAGGAGTCCACCGCCGAACACTGAAGACTGGTTGTTACTTGTTGGTGTACAATGGTTGTCAGAGGTCTTCACATGTATTAAGGAAGGTTCTTACTTCTTGGTAACCTAGGTCTTATTGTATAAATATATTAAACTTGAAGTTTCCCATGTAGCCGCATGGCATTTACAAAGGGGGAAGGTGTGTCACTGTTTGCTGGGAGACCTGCTTGGCATGGTTAGCATATCACAAACTTGAGCTCATAATTAAGTTTCTAGGGATGATGAAGTGTCAGAATCCAGTTTCTGCACGTGTAATGCAAATTCTTTTGCAGAGTAATTCCTCATTTTTCTGCAAAATCGTTTATCACTGGCTCCTGCAGCCAGCACTCTTCGCTTGGCCTGAGAACATTTGTTCCTGTCTTTCTCTTGTCTCGTAGGGCATCCATTTTTACAAGTCACAAGGTACTAACATTTGGCTTTTATTTCTAGAGGGATCTTTGGATGTGTTAGAGCCAGTTTGTGCTGGTGTCATCTATTTGTAATGTCTGTCTTCCCCATCATAACTGCAGCATGCAGAAACTCCTGGCAAGATGATTACGTTGTTAACTAAAGCCTCAAGTTCTTTTGAGACTTGGACTGTGAACATGGCACTATATATATTCACATATTCACTGAGGACTAATGCTGCACTACGGCTATATCACGTTATAAAGCTAAGAGCAGACGCACAGCTGAGAAATGTCCACCTCAAGCCTGCGGTTATCCAAATTATAAGAGATTCTAAAATCACATCAAAGCTAGGAGTCCTGAACGTGGTAAATCAGCTGTAACAAATAGCCATTTAAATGACAGTTATGGTAATGATGATCGAAAGATGCTATAAACAGCCTGATATTTTCATTTGAAGAGGTTGAAGACCACGTTTGATTTTTTTTAAGATATATTAATATCCGGCTAAATATTTTGTAAGAAAATAGCTTAGACGTAGAATGGTAATTCGCCACAACGAAAAACTAGTAGGTGAATTAACTTGTACGATTTTAACGTTTGTGTTTATAGATGTATATTAATAAGGTTAACAGTTAGTCTCCGAGCGTTTTATTACAGTATTTATCCGTTCATCACCCACTTGCGCCTTTTGTGTACGCGGATTGCTTACGTGAGCACGCACTCCCCTTTCCTTACGCCGTTTGCGTAGTAGAGACCGCACATACCTCTGCGTACGCCGTTTGCGTAGGTGAGCACGCACACTACTCTGCGTACGCCGTTTGCGTAGATGAACACGCACAGAACACTGCGTACGCCGTTTGCGTAGGGTCGCCGTTTTGCTTCCCGGTCAGCCGGAGAGAGAAGAGCAACGAAGGCGGCGGACGACAGCGCAGCGCTCACCATGGCTGGAGCCGTCCAGTAACTCCAGAGCATCTCGGACACGTCCGCAGTCAAGGTTAAACCGAACGGGCGCCACTAGCGCGTACTAGAGCAGTTACCGTCTGGATTAGGTGGTATTTTTCGGACGTGGTGTTGGTTACCTTCGGGACCGGTATCGGCGGTGGCTGTCGGTTCGACCGTCCGTCGGGTGTCAGCGGTGGCCCTAGTACCGGGGACCGCGGTGGCTGCGGCTCGTTTTTTCGGCTGTTTGGGGGTTTCGCAGAATGATCCGCCCTTTTCGTGTTTGGCTCGTGTGTAGCGGTGACGTTTCTGCCGTATTTCTACCGATGCCGTGTGGCGGGATGCCAGGCAGGCAGAGCCCGGTTCGGAGGGGACCCGGGACCCGCCTGGCCGTCAGCCCCTTTTTCTAGGGGTCACTTTCCTGAGATATTACTTGTCATATTTTTGCCTCCGGTTTCAGTTTAATTTTAGTAAACTGTGCCGTCGAGGTGTGGCTCATCTCTACACTGTGGGGAAAAAAACGCTTGTGTTCCATCCCTTATCATTTATAAATATGAAACGGATCTTTATTGTTTATCATTAAAATGCCACGTGTTAATATTTAATTGCAAAATTCGATTGTTTAATAGTTTATCGCGAATCGTTAAACGATTTAATCCCAATGGAGGTGGATTTTTTTTGTCGTTTATCAACATCGTTGTGGTCATAGCACTTTTCTTAAGGGATCGTATAAGTTATACCGTAAGAACAGTGTTCGTTTGAGAAATGTGCTAGGCGAATCTTTTTCGGAACAGCTTTGCATGCTGGTGCATCTGTCATCTATATAGTACTGCATGTTTTACTTAAACTAGAAATTCTCTGTATCAGTGCTTTATAGGAACGGCACTCTCACACTGAGCTCCCAGACTCCGGATTTGGGTCAGTCGCCAAGGTAGGTTGTCTGGATCAGGCTTGTGTGACACACTATGATGTGGATACATTTTTTGAAAACCTAGCAACCCCTCCCCCTCCAAAAAAAAAAAAAAAATCATTCCCTGTAGTTCCTGCTTGTCAGCAGATACTGACTGCTGACATTACTGCTGTTGCTGGAGCAGGGAACCATGCCTAGTTCCTTCTGCTTTCATTAGGGTTATTTATTTGCTTGAACTGTGGGCCCAGGTTTGGAAAACCATGCAATTCCTGTTAGTCTGATTTACAGAATCATTAAATGTTACTGTCTTTGTTTAGAGTGTAAGACAGATATAATTATCTGGTCAGTGTGTATATATATATATCCTGGCTTATTGCTATTCAGATGGTTGGGACTTTCATTTACAATGGTAAGGTGTTTCCTACTGCCCTTTCCATTGATGTTGCATTGAAGTGTGTTGCTGTTGCAGCTATGGATCTGAGCACATACTGCTTAATTGTCAGAAACATGGAGAGGTCCATAGCGCATCAGCCGTTCTGGAAGCACACTGCCTGCAGGCCTGTCATCTTCCTTTACGCAAAGCCTCTGCTACCCTATAGGGGAATGTCCTGTCCTCAACTGCTGGGGTAGCATTTAACACCAGTTCTTACAGCTAACTCTAACCCTCTTTTTCTCAGTTGTCACTCTTTTGCCATTAACTCTCGCAGCTGGTTCCTGTCCCTTTAATCTCCTCTCATACCGTTTTAGCCGTTGGCATTCCTGGTTTGTTACTATATTTGAATGAGTTAAAGTGTACTACGCCGTTACTGTTGGCTTTCAGTTTAAAAGCCCAGCTCGCCAGTTTATGAAGCATCAGACTCTTCCTCCAATGGTTCAGGAAACATGTGGGCCGGGATTTAATTTAGCCCTAATGACCACAAATCAACAGCAATAGACTTGTTTTCTATTGTGTGGTAAACCCACTGTGAATGTTTTACAAACATGTATTTGTTTATAAGATATGTAGAACGGTTTGGATGTCTGTAAAGCAACATAATGATAAATACTTTATTTATTGTTTAAAGCTTTACTCAGAATATTGAATGATTGTACCACAAGTGGACTGGACTTTCTCTTTCTCTTTGTGTGTATCTCTCTCTCTCTCTCTTTCTCTCTGCCCTGTCATTGTCTCAGATAGACTTCTGTCTCAAGTCGCTCTCATTCTCCTGTTTACTGGAAAATTCAGAGCCGCTCCTGGCCAGGAAACAAGCCGTTTCCCAGCCCGGCTGCCAGGAGGAGAGACACACAGCCACAGTTCAGAGCAGTGGATACCATGGTATTAGTCACTCAGATTTAGTTTGGGGGCCTCAGGGGGAGTGCACAGGGGGCAGGGCTATAGGACGGTGTGGGACAGGGTAGGGGGTGTCAGGTGTGAGTTGCGAGGGCAGGAGAAGCATCCGGAACATGTAGGCCTCAGATGGCCACAAGAGATGAGAGGTAGAGCTGAATGGTCCAGCGTGAGACGTTGTTCTTGTAAACCAAGCGTGTTTTTCTCTCCATGTTAGGTCAGGGCCTGCAGGGGAACCTGAAAGTGGGTCATAGCTTCAAATATTGCGATCACCGCCGCGTTATTATGGCGGCCAGATTGGCTGAGATTGACCTAACTTTGCCGTTCCTGACCTTCCTGTGTTGTGGTGATGCCTGCCAGTAGCAGGGGTTGTTAATGATGTTAAGCTGACTCTTTCCTGGGTGTGTTTTTTGCATTTTTCAGTACTGGTCTTGGTTGGACTCCATGATTTAGTAAACAATTTCTTGAATGGTTTCCGTTCAGGGCAGATAAACGTCATACTCACAGTGGCCACCAGCAAATGTCCAGTAAATTACTCTGCACTTTTTCAGTGTGCCAATTAGTAAATGATTCAGTTTGTGTAATTAATGCAAAGTGATACTCTTTTACATAGGGTAAAGGCCGTACATAAGACCCAATGTGCCCTTTTTAAATATTTACATGCTCCTCCTTCAGTGGTTTGTCAGAAGTCCTTAGCCTCCTATCTCATGTGTTTGTGTCGCGTTTTATGATATTTTGGATGACATATCTGTTTTATGATGTCTTGGTTGGGCCGTAGACGTACAGAGAGCGCCTCATGTAATTGTGTAATGTAATTGTGTAATGTAATTGGGGCCTGATGGTGTGTTCAAGTTAATCCATGTTGGCAGGAAACCAGTCTCTTCTTCTATCTTCTTTTTAGTTGATTTCACTTTAATTTCCCTTAGCAGTGTAAGTGTCGTGTGTGTCTGCTTTACTCCGCGTCAGTCTTCCTTTTGTCTGTTTGCTTTCAGTAAGCGTCTTTTTTTTCATTGTGCTTATCTTAACGATCTTTTTGTTGGCGCTGAAGCCTGGCATGTGTCCTGTGTGCCGCTTGAGGGCCAGTCGGGGACAATCTGGGTCAGTACGAAAAAGGCCACTGGATGTGTCATGGTTAAGGTCTTATGTATAAAAAAATTGCCAGCTCCTGTCCCAGGAAGGGCTCTGCCGTTCTGCCCTTTAGCAAGGTGCTTTACCTCAACTGTAACTTTTTTTGGAGCTATTAAGTACCAATTCTATTTCAAGTGCTACATACCATAGCAGTAATATGCTACCTGTTAAATGTGTGCAAATGTCTAAAAGGCAAAAAAGAAGCGTTTGTTTTTTAAAAAAAAATCATTTCGTTACTCTGGAGGAGCGTTTGCTGGGATGTGGGTATGTTTTGGAGTGTTTTCCTGCAGCACCCTCTTTTTTCCACCCCTAGAGGGAGCCTGAGAGAGAGGAGCAGACTGAAGAAAACATGCCTCCCAAATTCAAGCGGCACCTCAATGACGATGAAGTCACAGGCTCCGTGCGCAGTGAGAGGGTGAGCCGGGTGTGGAATGTGTTTCGGGGGGGGGGCGTGTTAGTCAGATGCAATTTGGCACATCGTTACTAATCCAAGCTTAAGACACCTGTGAAGGCGGGCATTGTTGCATGTGCTAGTACAAAGGGTCTGGCCCCGCTGCGGCGTAACTGTCCCGCAGTCTGGCCCCTGCGCGGCGTAACTGTCCCGCAGTCTGGCCCCTGCGCGGCGTAACTGTCCCGCAGTCTGGCCCCTGCGCGGCGTAACTGT
>JAODLC010000036.1:18969254-18982809 GCA_026781145.1 Hippopotamyrus pictus | reverse complement strand
CAATGTCATCGCTGCTTTCAAAGCAAACCGGCTCCAGTCCCTCGTCGAGGCAGCACTTGATACAAGTCAGCCCTGAGATTCCCCCTCCGATCACGGCAATGCGGCGAGCCATGCTGTGGAGGGCCAGAAGACAGAAGGGACTGATTCCCTTTTTTGCCAAAATTACAAGCTACTGCTTCATAACCCACTTACTGTACAAAACTAAATGTAATGAATGTTATGTGTGACTTTTCAGAAACCTACGATATAAATGCCCAATGAGGAAAAAGACATCTTATCTTTGGAGAGCAACAGAGTCAAAAAAATCACAGCTGAAATTCTTTTTCCAACTCTCACAGATATTTGGGGTTTTAAACACCGTAGTTGATAGTTAATTAAAAACACTAACTGTGCCAGAAAGTATATTGGTTTTAGCTGGTATCTACATAGACATTTGAAGACACTTGCAGGTTCTACCACATAGAATGCATTTTATATATTTACATTTCAGGTAAAAGTCCATTTACGCTGTTTCTGAGAAGGTGATATCATCATGAAGCAGGCTTGTAGGCTAAAGACAGTTCCTAAAACCCCTACAGCTTTGAGCTTAAGCAAGAGCCGTTTGTGGGGGACAACATCAAAGTCCTTCTGGAAATCTTAGTAGATCATGTCATAGGCCTTTTTGCGTGTGTCTTACCTACAGGTCCTTGGCTTTTTCGCTGCAAACTTTTCTGATAATAAATCTGTCCTGTAACTGATTGTACACGTAATAAAATTCTTGCTTGTGCTGCTCCTTTGATATATACCGGAATTGTCCTTTGAGCAAGCCACATTTTACGTACGAACCAGTTTCGGAAAAAACACACATATGGTTACTCTGGGTTACTTTGACAAGATTACATTATTGCTAAAGTACATAGCTCCAAATGTCTTTTTGTAATTTCAGTTTTTCTTCTTCTTTGGTTCCATTATCCTTGCTGAGTTGACTTTTTCTTTCGTCATTTTGTGACCAGTGGCACAAGATTTAGAAGATAATAGGCCTACGTTTTAGAATATCAGTTTTTCCAAAGAAGAGAGAAAATATATTTTAAATGACAATGAAATTTCAGTAATGAGTTATTTCCAAGTTACTTGTTTCATAATTTAATCTCAAAAACAAAGATGATAGTACTGTACCTTCTATGCGCCTTTGGACCAGCTGTCTCTGGCTGTGACTCTGGCCCAGTCCCAATGTCACCCCTAAGCCCTAAACCTTCACAGACTCTGCTGATGTCAACTGACTGAGTGCAAGATGTTACAAGGGGTGTAATGATATAAAGAGGAACAGGACAGCAAGTGCTGACATATCACGTTACTTTCAGTGTGTCCGTGAGTGTGGGCACTGCGATTGGGCATCTGGTCTGTTTCGGTGTTATTCACTTGTGATCTGTAACGCCAGTCAAACATTTCAGAACACCTTTTTTAGTTAAACAACAAGTGATGAGCTCACTTGTAAATAACCTGAGATGTTTTTGGAAGTGGTGTTAGCTGACCTTAATTAACCTCATTAAGGTGATTTAGGATTAAATGTAGAAAAAGTCAGTCACAGAGCCAGCTAGGGCCATCATTTATGGACTCTCAGCAGTGTTGGGACAAACTTTGACTCCAGTCAATAAAATGGGGTTATTCACCAGCAATCACGGTAAAAAGAAGATGAATCTCTGCAATGGTGTTTTTTTAAACGGTGGTGTTTCTCATTTATTTACTATTTTTTCATTACTAACTACCTTTTGTATATTGTACTGTGCTTAAACATAAGGACTGAGACATTAAAACATAAGAGGGACTTACACTGCATCTCTGTCAATACAGGTGTCAAATTACAATGACTTTACACAGCGCTTTAGAAATGCAGTTTTTATTGGATTGAAACATACGATGGGTTAATGACGATATTTCATGTGATCTTAGTCATCACAGTATTTTATTTAAAAGCCTGAGGAAGGCCATTTAGCAACATATATGAGCAAGTAAATACTGGTGGTAAGTCTGCTTGGTTTAGGTCTTTGTTTCTGTATACTGACATCATGGAGTTGAACTACAAATATTCTGCTCATTCTCGGTGTTAAAAAAATGTATTTCCAGGGGCGGAGCCAAAGGGGTGGCAGGGGTGGCAATTGCCACCCCCGACTAAGCCCTTGCCACCCCCAGTGCCACCCCGCTGGAAATGGTAAACATTGAAATATACCAATGAGGAGATCGGGCAAAGATCTGAGCGGAAAACTGTCATTTCCAAGTGGCCCTGAAGGCATCCCGATGCAGCAGTACCCTGTGCGCGCCGCTTACCGACATGTCATTGGCTAAAAGCTCTGGCAGTGGCACATGATCCAAAACACACCTGCGGTATTGATAACAGCAGGAGTTAAACAGGTATTTATAACATATTACACTGTATTACATTCCTAATGAGAGGTGGTCACACACTTGCAGGACATAAAAAATAGCAGCTTGAAAGCGTTGCGCACTGTCAGCTCCATGTCTCCTTTAAATTAGCCAGGAGCCCTGCTCGTGCCGATATAGAGTATGTAGATCATGTATGTATGTTTTAGTGCACATGCTGAATTATAGTGTTGTTTTATTATTTTAGCAAAGCTAGTCCTTGCTTGAAGTCTGTGTGGCGAGTGTATATGTGGAGAACCAGTCATTAGTTTTCTACTGCATGTAAGCAGGCTATGCATGTCATATTAAAGCTTTTTAGGCTTCATAAGATTTCTGTTGTCATCCCTGTCAGTACTGCATCCTGTGAGTGAAGTTTCTCTGCTCTAAAACTGATAAAAAAACCACTAATGACAACTATGGTTGATGACAGGTTAAGTCACCTGGGCATTCTCAGTGTTGAGCCAAGGAGAGCACGTATCCTCAACATGGATGACTTTGTAAAACATTTTGCTACTTCCCACCATAATCGGAGAATTATGCTCTCCTGAGTGTATCCTTGCTTTGCAAAATGTCCTTATTTGACGAAGTGGTTCTCAAAGTTTTGCAAATACCACCAGGGGAATGCAGGTCAGTTCTGGTGGTATTCATAAATCTTGCTGTTTACAATTTAGATGCAGTTTTATTTGTTTATTTATTTTTTGAGAATTTGTTTTTAGTCCTATCTGTGTTCTGAGCTTTAAATTTACATGTTTACTGCTCTTGTTTGGTCATTGGTGCAATTTTACTTCTGGTTTGGTCATGGTTTAGTCTAGGTTTAGTCTGGGGTTAATCCAGTTTGAGTTCATGTTTGATCCTGGATTAGATTAGGCTTGGTCTTTTTGATTGGTGTTTATGATTTTGTACATGTTTGTTGTGTTTATTCAACAAACATTTACAAAGTCGTTGTTTATTATGAGTGTGTACGAGAAAAATATTTTTTTCCTTCATTCATCATATTTATATGGACCCCTCTGAGAAACTCTTGCTCACCCTTTGCCCCCCCTCCCTTAAATAAAGGGCTAGCTCCGCCACTGTGTATTTCATCTGCAGATAACCATTTCTGAATTGTACATTTTGTCCACTATTGCCATGACATCCTGGTAGGAAGCAGAGTTCATGGTTCTATACGAAAGCTGTAAGAATAGCATACATTTCACAATTTGCACAGTCTTTCTGACCATCTTCTTGATAATTTTCAAAGGGAATTAATTGCAAAACACAAACATTTTTAAATACAAAAAGTTAGCATTTCGTATAAAACAGTGATCAGAAATTTCAGCCATCACAAATTTGTGCAAGGACTCCCGGTGAAGAAGTGAACAGATGTGGGAGACCCCTCAGCATCCTGGAAAACGCACAGAATTTATATGTTACGTAACAGTTTCATTACCTTGTTGTCTGTAGGATTTGCAAACTACCCCAAAGCTTTTTGTGTAGCTAATTTTAGGTTTATAATTGAATAATATAGATTTACCGTAAGAGTCTGAAAGCGTGTCACGCCAGATGCGTGCGTACGAGTTAGCAATCCTGGTACAGTATCACTTTAATCACATTGAGAAATATGTTACTACTCTATTATACAGTTTCTCTTGCAAAACCCCCTTATTTGCAAATGCAGGCATTTCAAAAACGTAGTCAGTTTACTTCAATAGCTACCGACGAATTTTGCAATGAGAAAAGCGTACGTGTTCTGCATACTTAATATTACACAGCAAGTTAAAACGACAGCTTCTGCATTCACTTCCCTTTCGAGGTAGTTACATTACAACAGACAGATTAACTCAGCAGGTCTACACCCTGATTCTATAGATAAGTAATAAGACCATGAAGACCAGCATGTAAAGGAGGATATAATGAATCCGGTCTGATATGGTTTGTCAGAGCATCGGCCTGCCGTATTAATCAACGCTGCTTTTGCGTGTGTTTTACATACAGCTCCTTGGCTTTTTGCTGCAGACTTCTCTGAAAATAAATCTGTCCTGTAGCTGATCGTACCCGTAGTAAAATTTTTGCCCGTGCTGCTACTTAGTTATATACTTTGTGCGAGCCATATTTTATGCAATACTCATCAGTTTGGGGAAAAAACACACACGTGTGGTTACCCTGGGTTACTTCTACGAGATTACATTACTATGAAAGTACATATCTTAAAATGTCTTTTTTTGAGATATCAACAGTGTTGGGGCAAACTTTGACTCTAATCAATAAAATGGGGTTATTCACCTGCAATCTGTAAAAAGAAGATGAATCTTTGCCATGGTGTTTTTTTTAAAGGGTGGTGTTTCTCATTTATTTACAATTTTTTCATTTGTAACTACCTTTTGTATATTGTACTGTGCTTAAACATAAGGACTGAGACATTAAAACATGAGGGAGTTACACTGCATCTCTGTCAATACAGGTGTCAAATGACAATGACTTTACACAGCGCTTTAGAAATGCAGTTTTTATTGGATTGAAACATACGATGGGTTAATGACGATATTTCATGTGATCTTAGTCATCACAGTATTTTATTTAAAAGCCTGAGGAAGGCCATTTAGCAACATATATGAGCAAGTAAATACTGGTGGTAAGTCTGCTTGGTTTACATCTTTGTTTCTGTATACTGACATCGTGGAGTTGAACTACAAATGTTCTGCTCATTCTCGGCGCTAAAAAATGTATTTCATCTGCAGATAACCATTTCTGAACTGTACATTTTGTCCACTACTTTGGAGGAAAATGCACAGAATTTATCTCAGGCTTAGAAGGCCACCAGCAGAACAGTCACGCCGAAAGCAAAAGAAACCGCCTGGATGGACATGGATCCTAAAATCAATGAGTTGTTGCATGTTGTCCAGTCAGGCTTTCCAGGGTCCGTCATTCTGCTATCAGCGTACTTTTACACCATGTGAAGGAATGGCTTTGACACATACATCCTCTAGTTGCTCGGGGAAGCCAAGAGGTCCTGAAGGTTATTTCGGGCACAGACAGCTGCTACCAGTAGGACGGCGCCACTGAGAGCAAGCAGCAACGGCAGCCTCGAAGAGGAGGGCTCTGGCACGGCCCGGGTTTTCATCGGCTGGGCCACGCGCTCCCACTGCGTGAGAATGGCCTGCCGGGCCCCTGCCCACTGACCCGGCCCGTACAGCCGGTACTGGTACGGGGTACAGGGCCCCAGCAGGACACTGAGGCCGAGGCGAGGATCCCGCAGCAGCAGCCGGAGGAGCTTGGGCCGCACCCCAAGCTGCCCCGCCAGGTCGTCCAGATAGGGGACGTAGTCCAGCTGGAGAGCAGCAACTTTGGGACAAGGATGTCTGGGAAACAAGCAAGAAAGTACAATTATGACACGTCTGAACTCACAGTAAATGAACAACTTGGCTTTAATCCAGTTTCCAGTGCCGATTACCCCTTAATGTGTCTTTTCCTCTCTTTTTCAATATCTTTCAGCATTTTTTCCTTCGGTGGGAGTTGGATGAATCCTATGAAGAAAAATAAATAACTGTACTGACTAGAATTAGAGTTGTTCAGTCATTTTATGCATTGAACTGGTCTTCATCAGACCCCACTCTATTACTCCTTTTATGGTCTAAAAGAAGTAATAGTGTTTCTATTAATATTAAAGATTTCTTGTTTGCCGAATTTACAGTTTCAGCAGCTAAAGAAGCTCTTCCCACCTAGAAAACGTGTGGAAACATTCTCTGACTTGCAGCTCCCTATGGTCCTGTTACTGCATTTATAGACTGAAACATTAATCTGTATTAGTAAACTAAATGTCAAGTAAACTTCTCAAAGTTATAACTGGTGTATTGGGATTACCTGTGATGACTCGCGTGACCCATCGAGCCTGCATCTCCACTGCAGGCATCATGGAACCTATGACTTGAAACAACCCCAAAACGGCCAAAGTGGGGCACTCAATGCATGGTGGGAACACATGTTTGTACAAGGTTAGCTCATGTCCAGGGCCAGGGAAGATGGAGCTGGGGAGGAAGGGGAAGGAGTAGTTGTACCCTGTGCAGAACACCACAGCATCAACATGGTCCTCTGTTGTTCCATCCTCAAAGATCACGGTAGAACCCCGGAATTCCCGAATGTTGGGCTTCATGACCAGAAGGCCAGTAAGGATGCGGACAGGAAGCTCATCGTTGATTAGAGGTCTGTAGTCCATGATCCTGCAGGAAGGTACTCGATTATGTAACAGGTCAACCAAGATCGGCCAGGGCAGTCGCCGTAACTCTGGTTTAGGATCTCACCTGTGTCTGGGCATGAGGCCGTATAAGTGGTGGTCATATTTCTGGTTCAAACTCCTCTCGATGGCCCAGCTAAGCAGACGGCGCGGCAGCACTGCAGTCAGCAGGGCTACCGGACGGGTGATTACACTCATGTCCACCGGGAGCCCCCGACTGGACGTGCGGCCCATGACCCAAGTCCCCTTCCGAGTACTGAGCAATGTCTGGGAGGAGGGCACACCAAGCCCAATGAGCCAGTCACAAAGCACATGGCCACCAGAGAACTGGAGGGTCAATCCCAGGCGTAGATTGAGATTTAAGACCGATGTGAAGCAGACAAGCAACATAACAGATGTCTGGATCCTGAGAGCCTCACCTGCTTGGCAGTTCTGCTGATCTCAACAGCAATGTCTCCTCCTGAGTTTCCAATCCCCACCACTACCACCTTCTTTCCTTGGTAAGGGTCAGGGTCCTTGTATTCCCAGCTGTGGCAGTATTGGCCCCTGAAGGTCTCAAACCCTTTAAAAGAATCATCTCTTACACACCTTTATTGCAATGGCTTATCTGCTAGATTGCAGTGATTACAGGATTCTTTCGATTACAGAAAGGACAGGACATAAGTGTCGGCACCGGTCGATTTCTGGACATACACTTACAACTGGCAATTTACAGACATCATCTGCTGAAAACACATGCTTTCTGCCCGGGGGAGGAAACCTCACTGCTTACAGGAAACCCACATGAAGACAGAGAGAATCAAACCCACAAAACTGCGGGTCTGACTCCACAGCGCCACCCACTGGACCATGGTGCAGTCCTTAAAAGAAACACTTTCCAAATTTTTTTTTTCCTAAGAATGCATTTTCATCCCTTTGACCAAAGAAACTAAAAACTGAAGTAGTAAACTGCTTTGCAAGAGAATGGGTCTGTATTGTCAAAACATGGATAAATATTATTAGTTCAACAGGGACAAAAATATAACTGACGGCAGATGACAAATTACATGAAGAAGGAACGTTCTCTGCTCTTGTGATATTTCAGTCACCTTCTGAACCAAGTGGCCACACACCTGTGAAGTCTTTCAGTGGAGTCACTGGGGAGGTGTACTGGCCTGAACACAGCAGAACCGCGTCAAAGATCTGCTGCTCCTGATGACCATCTCTGCTCTCTGTGACGACCTCCCACTGGCCAGAGTTTGAGAAGTCAGGCCTCTGCTTCACACTGAGGACAGTGGTCTGAAAATAAAGACACAATCAATTACGCCCATTAATGCTCCTTCACAGCAAAGTATCTCATATAGCAGGCTACCCTATCCAGGAAACTGCAGCATTTACACTTATTTAGTAGATGGTTTTATACAAAGCAATGTACAGTTGACAAAGCGGGGTCAGACAGTTCTGGGAACAGTAGGGGTTAACAATGGTGACATCACTCTGCCAGCCCTGGGATTTGAAACAATGACCTTCCGCTCATAAGCGCAGCATGCTAACCCACTGAGCCAGACACCTACTAGGAGAATGTGGACATTGATCTCTCGCATGTTAACCAAGCTCTATACTTGAACACTACTTGGAAAATTTTTTCGTGGTACACTGGTGGGATTAAGGAAATATGGTCCTTAATCTGAAGGATTTTTCTAAGGGAATATATTTTACGCGTAACTCAATACTGTTTTTCTTACAGAGTTTACATCAGTGTTTCTCAACCCAGTACTCAGGGACCCCCCAGACAGTCCACATTTTTGCTCCCTCCCAACCAATGAAAAACACTGAATACCTGGTACAGGTATGTTGGGAGCGCAGAGGGAGCAAAACTGTGGGTTCAGAGGAACTGACGTGAGAAACAGGGTTAGGTAATATAGTTTAGACTCATCCAGAATGCATATGCGCATATAGACAAACACTAACTTCTGCAGGTAATGGTTTGCATGGGCGCGTTAATGAAGTGATCACCTGGAACCGGATGTGCCGAAGGAGGTCAAAATGAGCGGCATACAGACGCAAGTACTGCAGTAGCTGCGAGTTGTGCATATAGCTGGGGAAGTGGGCCGGCATGGGGAAGTCGCTGAAGCACATCATTTCCTTGGAGGTGTTGACGACAAGGGAGCGGTAAGTGCTAGAACGCCCTGCCTCCGGATTCTCCTGAGGAGTACAGGGTTAGACTGATCATATAAATATTCTGATCTGCTGTCATTTTAAAGCACAGCCAGGCCTGCGTCTCATACGAAATTTTCTGGAAGCGGGCAGAACTTACCCTGAACCTCCACAAGCCCCCGATGTCGTCGCTGCTCTCGAAGCAGACCGGCTCCAATCCCTCGTCCAGGCAACACTTGACACAAACCAGTCCGGAGCTTCCCGCTCCGACCACAGCAACGCGGCGAACCATGACCTGCACATAAGAGATTTTACTAAAAGCAGCCCCTGTGTCTTGCGGTGAGGTTTTGAGACGAAGTGGCAATGCTGATGAAATTCTACCACGTTGTCTCTAAAAGCACTGCGTTTGCGTTTCAATCATGACGAAAAATTCATCTTGAAATTACAATAACTTAAAATGCTTATTTGTTTAAATACCAAATAACGTTTGCAAATATATTAAATAACACAAAAACATTTATTTAAGAACATATCGTGATTTTCTTTTTTCATTCCCGTCACCCACTGGTGAATTCTGGCTCGCATCTCGCACTCCATATTTATTAATTAATTGATTATGATCGTGTTTTCATATTTTTATGCTATATTACAACACTTTAAATTAATTAGTTATATACGAAGGCCCTTTCCGTATATGAAATATTCTGGATATGCTCTACAGGTAGGCTACTTCAAATGTTGTCTTCCAACAGTTTGCCCAACGCATTATAAAAATATGTCGTCCTGTTGACGCTAAAATTATAATCCCTTTTAATTACGTGATCTGTCCGTTCTTGTACTGTCATGTACTATGGATGTGCGGTAAAATCACACACAAGCCTCCAAAGTACGTAGCCATATCGCTTTCACATTATAAACAGACTCAAAATACGCAGCCGGATCTGCTCTTCAGACGAGCGCCAATAAGTAGGGACTCATTCCTAAAAAAACTCACGTCTTTTAAGCGGTTTTGTAGAAAATAAGAGTAAACAAAAGAGAGCCGATTTACTAACCTTTTTGTGAATTCGCGTCTTCCGATAGCGACTGCATAGGGGCGCGGTGCTCCCTAAGAAATCAGCCGTCTCCTGTGATCCAGACACAGGGGCTAGGTCACGAACTTTGCTCTTTGCTCTGCTCTTTAAGTTTTCACTTGAAGTTGTTTATTCTGTTTAATTGAGAAGGTAAATGTGCATGGGAGGCCCGTAGCCAGCACAGGGCCCCGCTGTATATTTTTCAGCCCGATTTGGGGGGGCGGTTTGGCTCGCAGTTAGGGAGGATTTTGGATTCGGTTTGTTTTTTTCATGCCGTTCTTCCAGTAATTACATTAAACCAAAACAACTGGAAGAGGCTCTTTTCTCCTTTCATCCGCTGTCTACTCCCAGCCATTCAGCGGGGAGCCAGAAGTCATTGCCATACAACACTGACACCAAAGGTACTACTTACAAAACGATCAAGAAAATATCAAAGTTCTATGTTTTAGTGGTGGTATTGTTATCAATAACATCTGTGGATGAACTTTTTTTTTTTTTGAAACTGAGGGTGTGAAATGACACTCCCACAAACACATAACACTTCAAGGAAGAGACAAGGAGTGATTACATTTATTTTTTTAAAAAAGAACATTAGAATCACAATACATTGTCCTCTTGGCACATCTACCAAGTAAAATGAACGGTCCTTTCTGCTACTAAGTAAAATACACAGACAATTCTAGTTACAAATACAGTTTGTGTCAAAGTAAAGACAAGCAAAGGTCACTGACTAAATGGACTGTCTGTAGCTGGTGAATTCTGTTTTCAGCAGGCACTGAAATATCCTCTCTTCCTGGCAAACCATCATACTTGCTTCCCTCTTTAAACAGTGAACTTTTATATTACAGGCCAAACTGTAACTCCAATTTGTAGTGAATGTTCTATATGTACAGTCTTCCAGAACCTGGATCAGTTTAAGGTGTCTGGGCACCTCTGCAGACTCCTGATTTCAATAACCGGAAAACCCAAATTTTAGATTTAATCTGATTGCAATATTATTTAGGCTTCACCATTGTTTTAGAGTGCAGGAAGATTAAGATCTACAAATTAAATGGATTTCAAGTAATTCAAAGAAAACCTTCAAGTTTACAAATCTGGTTAGTTTTTTTAAAAGTTGTACAAGATTTCAAGGGTCAAAAGGTAATCACACCATTGTGCAATTAACCCAAATTCCACAGAGACAATAACAGCTCTTAGACCTTTATAAGGTGAAACACCCTAAAGTGCCAGAAACAGCTGGTTCGTGAGAGCTTGCCAGTGTCTGTCAGACAGACTAGTTACACATGAAGCTTTTCCAGACTGACACCCCTCTCCCTCGACACATTACTGACGGGCAGTTCAGCCCACAGCACACATTCATTTTGATTTTATTCTGGAGATTGAGTCTCCAGTACACGTTTATCAAGCAGTGTTTACATTTCCATATCATATAAAACTATAAAATGCACGAAATGTACCCTATCTTATAATTCACAAACACAGCAACACCAGAATATGAGTACAGTGTGCAAGTGATGCACACAGCACCGTGTTCAGCACTGTAGACCTTAAAATGACACATCCTCCACGCAGGCTTGCAAAAGCTGCAATGGACTGACACGTCACCCACGCACACATGCAGGGCTGCTCCCTTACAGAAATCAGAGGAGACGCTTGTAAAAGACTCGGCTGATCGGGAACCGACCGGCTGCAGTGCGGCAAACCATGTGAACAGCCTGTATTTGGTCCTCGTTCTGCAAGAAAGGCGATAGCTAAAAACCATGAAACTGAGCTCGATGAATACATGCAGCAGCCCGGATGGGCCCAGTGAAGTCAGTATATCCACCTACTCCTCTATACAAAAAACAACAAAACGTAAAGGCCAGTACCCCCACCTACCACTGTCTCAAACCAGCCTTCAGAACAAGGAAAAGTAGCTGTTAACGGAGGTCACCATGAATCAAAATAGCGACTCACTTTAAATCACAATAAAACACAGCAAGCTAGACGGCGACCCGGTTATTCCTCAGGGCAGAGACTGTCATAATAAGTTACTATTTACACATAATAAACAAGAAAGAAACAAGGGCACACCAAAATAATCCCAAATACAAGTGACTACAAGACACTTCACAGTGCATGAGGAATGTTGTAAAGCAATAGAATAGGACTGTATTATTATAAGTTCTATACCAGCTGTTCCCCTAAGTTTCTGTAAAATACTTCCCTTAATAATCTTTCACAGAGGGGGCTGGACGAGTCCAGGCCTCACAGGTCAGAGGGTGTTCTTGTTTACATTCCTGCTGAGCGCTTCATGCAGAGATGGGATTCGAGCCCTCAGCCTAAGAGGAGTAACTGTCCGAGCCACCATATATCATGTATACATTAAATTTAGACTGAAACAAAGCAGGCAGCTTGATCTCAATCTTGTTTATATGGTCAATAAGTTAAATGTATTTGATCAACGGGTAAATAAAGATGAATAAAAGCTCAGCAGTGATCGACACCTATATGCTTCAGCCAGAGGTCTGGATTTGCTGAGCCGGCTTAATTCGATCTGCTTCACAGACCACAGTGGCTTACAAGTCAAGCTGATATTCACCCACCCAAATGCACAAAGACGGACACAAGGACAACATTCACAACGGCATCAATTAACATCAAGATATTTATAGCATTTAGTGCGACATGACACTTTTAATTGCCTGTGTATTTCAGGCAATGGGCAATGTGCACAGTGATGTTACAGCTGGGGAGCGGGGCATTTGGGGGTCGGGGCTGGTTCCCCTCTGACACCTGCTGTACCTTCCACCCCCACCTCAGCTCCACTGGCCCATGGCAAGATGCAGCCCGACCGGCGAAACCCACAGCGCCTCCACCAGGTTGTACTGGAAGTAGCCCATCCCGAAGCCGAAGGCCACGTCAGTGACGTTGTGGCGCCCCAGCAGTACGCGGGAGAGCCCCACGGTGACGGCCCAGAGCAGCACAAGCACTCGCAGCGGCGCTGCCAGCACAAGGTGCGCCAGCAGGAAGCGGGCACACAGGGCGGCCCGTGTGGCGTGGCCCGACGGGAACGAGTAACGGTCCACCGAGAAGGTGGCGAACATGTCCATCCGGTTGTGGGAGGGCCGCCGCCGGCGCACGATGGCCTTCACCACGGCAACCAGGACCAGGTCCAGGATGAGTGCTGGGGGGGGACACAAACACGTAGTCAGTGGGCTCACAGCTCGTCCGCACTGGCCCAGATGATCCAGGGGCCCACGGAAGAGCCAGAACTTTCCAAAGTACCATCGGACAGAAGGAATAAACCACTATTGCTATGGCAGGCTCATATCCTCAGCTTCACCCCAGAAATACACACTGTTTTGCGTGTATTTATATTTGCAGGGAAAAACATCACAGAAGAGTGTAAAGATGCAGAAATCATACTGATGGCTTATTACAAGGTATACGACCAGAACAAAAACAAAGCCCTTAATTACGAGAATAACGATGTCACAAGATCCATGGAAAATAATTCCCGTCATAGATATAAAAAGGAAGGCATGGAGAAAAGAAGCCATATGGGGGTGTGCAGACACTGGATCCCATGGGGGAAATCAGCAGTGCACATGCTAACAGCCAACAGACACAGCTGAGTAGAAGCAAAAAAGATCGGGCTTCGTAATGGGTGGCATACCTTAAAGCAGGGGTGCCCAACTCCAGTCCTGGAGGGCTGGAGCCCTGTGTAGCTTAGTTCTTTCCCTGTTCCACCATAAATGAT
>JAODLC010000036.1:18949375-18964470 GCA_026781145.1 Hippopotamyrus pictus | reverse complement strand
GTTTTTGGGATAACCTGTAGGTCAGCTGTTCAAACCCAGGTGTGAGGACTCTTCAGCCAATCAGTCCTCTAATTAGCGATCTAATTAGGGAGTTGCAGTGAAAACCCGCATACACACCGCCCCTGTGCGGATAAGATTGGCCACCCCTGGGGTAAGGGTCTTAGGGGTTTTTGGGGGGTAATGGTCTTAGGGGTTTTTGGGGGGTAATGGTTAGGGTAAGAGTTAGATTTAGGGCTATCGATTAGCACTACGGTAGCCTAACTCGACAAAAAGTAGCTCAACTCGACAGAACACTGTGTTAAAAGAACAATATGCATTTGTGAATGGAACCTGGGCTTTTGGGGGGTTGCTCTTCTTGATGCCTCCCAGGGGCATGGTGCCGTGGGCACGTACACAAATGCTCATACGGTTAATCCAGGCCAGTTATGATTAAGTGCACTTTTTATTATGGAATTCTTTTATAAGCTGCTTTATAAACGGTGCTATATTTCTTAATCATTGGGTGTGTATCAGGGCATGTCTGGGTTCCCTCCATCTCCTGCACTGTTGAGAGCTTCTATCCTCTGAACAGGATCATACTGTAGCAGTGATGACCATTTTTGCTTTTTACCTTAAATCAATGTAGTGCTTTAACTCTGATGTATTTGAGCAATGGGCCTTGGGAGGAGAGAACCAAAGTTTAGAGGTTTTGTACACGGAAAAGCCTAGACCATGGTGAATCTAGTGAACATCGAACAGAAAATTGTGGTTCCATACTAGAGGATGGAAGAGGTCATGTCATAAGAAACGACACCTCTTGTATATTAAATGGGTGACGCTTACAGACCAATGGGACCTGGAAAAAAAACTCAGCTGATCGATCAGATGTGCCGGTGAAAGCATTTGGGCCTGTTTGCTTGTCTGCTGGTGTAGTTTGTGAAGGGGCATTATCTCTCTGTAAAGAATGGAAGGCTGCACTTTTGCAGAGCGAGACTCGGTCAAGAGAGATCGTTATAAGGGTGATCACATGACCATCAGCAGAAAAACACATTTAAAAGAACCTTCCATGAATGAGACCAGCAAACTCTTAACATTGGGCTTTGTCCTGTAGGTATTGCTTCTCTATAATCACTTGCATTCTTGTTTAAGTTAAGGTTTCATTGATGGAAGTTTACTGAAAAGCGAGTGTTGGGACCGAAGGAATGAGTACTTCTTGTTTTTCATTAACTTTAAAGATTAGATGGTACTTGAGGAGGGGAAAAAAATCCGAGTTGAGTCACTGTTGGTAAGAGGTTGAATACTGGTCAAATTTTTATTTTTAAAGGCTGTGGTCATGCTGCTGAAATGATGTGAATATCATAAAACGACCATGAATTCAGATTTGTTTTTAAATTGGTGATTGTTTTACTTAGGCGGGCAGGGTAAAGGGAGATAATAGAGTAAAATGTACTCTAGCTCTGGAGACTTTGGTTTGAAAACACATTCCGAGGTTATTTGGGAGCCACTGCCCTGGGAACACCTGGCTTTGTCATGCTTTCTTCCAAGTTGTGGTTATTTAGGATTTCCTCTGCTGGAGCTCAGTGTCCCTCTCTCCCCCCCCCCCACAGCTGGGGAGTCTTATTCTCGCACCCGCGTGACTACACCCCGGTGTGCACCACCGAGCTGGGCCGGGCCGCCAAACTCAGCGCCGAGTTCAGCAAGCGCGACGTCAAGATGATCGCCCTGTCCCTCGACTCCGTGGAGGACCATCTTGGCTGGAGCAAGGTCTGTTCACCCGCAAGGTCTTGGATTAACTTAGCCTTCGTGATTGCAGTTCTTATTAATCACGTCTGTGGAAATATGCTTGTGGTGCTGTATTTTTAGCTGTTTCAGGCAACCAATCACTAGGCAGTAAGCCCCGGAAACGGCCGGTATCCCTGGTGATTGGTTTAAATCCTTAGGTTGCTAAGCAGTGCTCGGTCACATGGCAAGCCTGAAAACGGCCTGCCTCATTTCTTCTGGAAAAGTCCACATGACACTCGGCTTGTTGGGTTGATGAAGCCCGTGGGGGTGGCTGGGTGGGGGGGGCATGTAACCCTGAAGGCTTTTACCAGATTCACAGCTGCAGTTGCTCATTCCAGCTGGAACTCGAAGCTTGAAACCTTATATTGTATTTTTTAATAGTCTGTTAATGGACTTTTGGCCGTTTATGTAGTGTTTGTGATCCATTTAAGTTCCGGTAATTTCACACGGATGTTGATGAACATGTCTCATCTGTTCGGTAATTTGATTTGGATGTTGATGGGGGATGTGTCAGAGTTTTTGGATTCCTGTGTAAAAATAATAGCTATTTGGCAGTGATCTGCTTGTGTATCTCCCAGACCAGCAGTGCAGTGGTGAAGATGGTCATGCTTTTCGGCTATTTAGTTTCCTGTAATTTAAATCCTATCTCTCCCTCATTACGATCACATTAAAGGTGTGTGTGTGTGTGTGTGTGGTGTGTGTGGTTATTCCTTGCTGTTAAATGATTAGTGACCATGTTGGGAAGGTGGTTATTGTGGGCGGTGTGTGACCCTCCTAACCCATTAAGCCAGTGTCTGTGGTCGGAAGGTTGCTGGTTCGAATCTTGGGGTCGGCAGACCCGATGGCATCTTTAGGCCTTTAACCCCCAGTCGCTCTGAGGATGCTGCATGCTGGCTGACCCTAGGCTGTGTCCCAAGCTTGTTCTCGTCTTTATACATGTCTTTGTCTTGGGGAGAGCCAGGTGTGACAGGAAGGTTTCTTCACAGGGATGTATAAAGTGTAACTCTTCTTACCACCCTCCAGCTAACCTGATTAATGTGCTCTTGCTCGCTTTTCTGTACTAGTCCCTCGACCATCGGTGCCGTTTCGTTAAACTTCCCCTCGTCTGTGCTCTTAAGGACATCCTCGCCTACAATAACGACTCTTCCTGCAATGCCCTGCCCTTCCCCATCATCGCGGACGACAAGCGGGAGTTAGCCGTCAAGCTAGGCATGCTGGATCCGGACGAGAGGGACAAGGACGGCATGCCACTTACAGCACGCTGCGTGAGTCATCTACCCTGAGCGCCCCCTCCTGGCCAGACACGGGAGTGCGGCTTTCTGTCTGCGAAGCCCTTTTCTTGGGGGAGTCTCTGTGCTCCTGCAGTGCTTGTTATGAAGTCTGTTTTCCACGCAGATGTACATGTGACATCAGGGTCACGTTGGTAGCTGGTGATCTTCCTTAAAATATAAAATAAAGTTCAAGACCCCAGGAAATGGTATCCCAAGGTTTACTGGCCAGCTAAGTCGACTTTGAGGGCTGTCGACACTTCTGATGAGCATGTTAGCAGTACGCGTGTCTCGTTCGCCTGCCGCAGGTGTTTGTGATTGGCCCAGACAAGAAACTGAAGCTGTCAATCCTGTACCCGGCCACAACGGGGCGCAACTTCGACGAGCTGCTGCGGGTGATCGACTCACTGCAGCTGACAGCGCAGAAGCGCGTGGCGACGCCAGTGGACTGGAAGGTGACCGCTGCCCCCTCCTGGCAGACCATGCTCGCTCACTCACAGCCTTCGAGACGCAGTAACGGGGGAAACGTCAAGCTTTAAAAATTGACGATATATGTAGTAACCGTTTCTTTGTCCTGCTCAGCCAGGGGACAACGTCATGGTTGTTCCAAACCTTTCCGATGATGAAGCTGCATCCCTCTTCCCTTCCGGGGTCACTACCAAAGACCTGCCGTCTGGCAAGAAATATCTGCGCTACACTCCGCAGCCATGAGGGGGCTCCAGAGAGCTGGCCTTACTGCACCCGCCATCACTATGAAACAACGTAGAGCACTTGATGAAGAGCAGGGTCCCAAATTTACCCGCTGTGCAACCTGTAACTTTCTCTCTAAAATGAACATGCACGCATCACTGTGCCTTAACCAGATACAATATTTATGGTAAGTCTGTTCATACTGAAGGCGAGTAAATGGAACAATCTATGTACAAGGAATATACTGCATCCATGATATCTAGCTTGCATTTAATTATGACTGCTGCAGCCTGTATATTAGGGGGTTTTCTGGTTGGTTTTTGTCTTTGGTTGTTTGACAAACCCCCCAGTGCTGTAGCTTGCTGATGGGTGGGACATCTAAGGGATGCATAATTTGGTCCTACCCTCAGTGCACTTGCCGTTCACCAGTAAACCAGGTGTGCTTGCATATTAATGACTGTGACCTACCTGAGATCCTGTAATATAACATCTTCATTTCAAACGAATAAACATTTGGTTCCTCAGAGTCTGCTCCGTATTTGGGATGATATCAGTGTAAGTCTTTTTAAAATTACTAACTTTTAGCAACCGTTACTCAAGGGTAATTCCTTGGAAGTCGTCTTTGCACATCGGCGCAGGTTTAAAGTTGCTAGTGAACTGGTTCCCTGCTGGTGATTTGTATAAAATGTCACTGGCGTTTAGAGCCCCTCTCACTCTCACTGGTGCCAGGATCGCATGGATGCTCTCTGCCAGTAAGCCTAGCATGTTCCTCCACACTGGCGCTGATGCTCTTTTGAGTTTTCTCAGGATCAGCTCTGAAGGAGACTATTTTAAGCTGCTCTTCAAGCCGTCTGATGCCGAGATGCTCGGCTTCCACTAGATGGCAGTAGGGCACCTTACAGCCAAGCTTTGGTCTTGCAGGTTTCAGGAGGAATCTAGCATCACTATGCACACCTGTGGTGAAGAAATAAAAAAAATAAAAGTGAGCTTGTTGCCAATAATTCATACCTCCGAACTCCAAATTTTGTAGGAACTGATTCCTTAATGTAATATGTTCTTAATATGATTTTTAAAATTCATTTGAGAAATATTTTGATACTTGAAAGTTTTGTATAACTAGGCTAAGATGGAAAATCATACAAATTGCATCTGTAAAGTATTCCATGAGCACAGGGAGAGCACACAGTGTAGCCGTTAAAGCAGAAAAATCATCAAACATTATTACATTTACCAGTTTAGTGGATGCTTTTGTCCAAGGCAGCATACGAGTGTAGAAAGCTTGGGGTCACCCTGCATCCAATGATATAATTACCCTGCTGACCTCTGGGTTTGAACACACAACCTTCTGGATACAGGTACAGAACCCTAACCCCTGAATTGCATCATTATCAAAAACATAGAAGTTCCCGTTGCAGCAGCTCTGTTGCCCATGTGCTGGCCTTTCCAGGCATCTGAAGACTCTGTTTGACAATAGGAGGACTGTCAAGGCTGTATGTAACAATAATGAGACTGTCTCACTGAGTGTTGCCGGTGATGAGGCCCAAGGATCCCACTCACAGCTGCTTAGCCTTAAGAGGCAGTAAATTTGATATATAAAATCTCCCTGGATCACAGCACAATGATCACTTGGTTCGGGAAGCCAGGATGCGGAGGGATGTCGATCCAAACCAATGAGAGCTGTCCTTATACAGCAGATGGGCCTGGTTTGTCAGACCCTCCACCTGTGGACATCACTGGATCATTCCTCCAGCCATGTTACTAATGCTTCCCAGCACAGGTCCCACGATCACGGCGATACTGCATCGGATTACCAGTTATGCCGAATGGATGGATTATTTCTAAACCTCCCACGAAATTCATCCATGGGGGTGGGCTAAATAACACACGACCCCGGAGAAGACCCTGGACAGGATGTACACAGGCTATAATGCACACACATTATGGTCAATCTAGAGGTACCACTTTATCCAACTGCTCGTCTTTGGCCTGCTGAAGGAAATCGGCATGATCGTGCAGAGTCCATGTACACAGATCAGAGGTAGGATCGCGGTGAGATGCAGCATTGCTGTCCTGAGTCCGTGGGCCTCACTTTGCCGTTTCCTGTTTAATTTATTTAGTTCCTTTACAGACATTCCAAACCCACTTACATATGATAAAATAGTATATTTAACTCTATCAAATATCTTCCAAAGAAACTCATGTATACAGCCCGGGAACAGTCGGTTGTCAATGCACCCAAAACTATTAGCTGATCGCGTCACCTTTATTTTGCTGACTCTAAATCCCGCAGACATCAGAGCTGATGATATCAGAGACCGACATCTGCAGAGCAGCACTGTTATCAAAGAACATGTCGCTAGCACGGGCAAACACAGCTGTCATGTGAATAACACACTTCCGGGGATAAGCTCACCCCCCACCCGCCAAATCTATCAATCAAACATAGCGACTGGCTTTCGTTTTGACCTGAACCTTGAACCCACCACCCTAACCCAACTGTAGATCAAAGCATTGTGTTCATACCAGACTGACTGATGACCGTCAGTGTGGCACAATCGCTCTGAATGCTCGATGTGATCCCAGGACCCGGGGGTTCCTCATGGAGGGTGTCCGGCATCTGGGTCTCTCGTGAAGAAAAGATCAGAACAGCCGGCGACTTTGCCCGGTCAGAGTTCCCAGTGACGGCTAGTGAGATATGACCCAGTTACACAAAAATACCCCAGTCGAAAGCTAAAATAAACAGCCCCCCTAGAAGTAAACATTCGACAAATAAATCAGACAGTGACACGCGATTAAACTGCCCACTCGGCGTCTGGTAAGGATTTGTACAGAAAATAAATGTGCTGTAAAGCTGTGGAAATGCTGAGCAGGGAGAATGAGGATTTCAGGAGAAATCCGTCAGGCACCACTCATGACGGTGTCCTCCCTGACCCCGGCGGACAGACAGCGAGAGTCTGGACTGCGTCATTAGCTCACGATGACCCCGAGCATCAGCGGGGGAATAAGTGGCCTTTGTTTCGTGGAACCAGGGCGGGAAATAAGGCAGGAATGCTTGGCCGCGCGCGGCGGCATCGGGGGCCGTCAGGATCCTGTCAGTCGCTGGTTGCCGGAGGCGAGGCCAGCACAGCGCCCCCTATCAGCCCGCAGCTGCCTCACATGGTACCGACTCATGTGAAAAGAGTCTGAAGCAGGATCCTGAACGTGGACGGTCAGCAGGGCCGCCTACAAGGGGGGAGAAAGGGGAAGAGTTTCAGGGGTCCAGACATGAGGGGGGGCCGCCTCAGGGAAAGTGGATTTAATCATGAGCACCCCCTACCTCCCCGTTGGCAGATTTTACTGTCAGAACCCACTCAAATTTTGCTTCGAAGGTGGTGCCGGCCCGGGTGGGGCGGGGGACATGGGGCATTCAGTAGGATTTTTCTGGGGCCTAATCGTGTCTTTGTGCGGCCCTGACGGTCACAGCCTGGTGGGAGGAAGCCAAACACATGTACGCAGCCGGCGGAGATTAGCGAGGGCAGAGATGGAGAGGGGGTGACACTGGCTGACTCCGGGGGCAGTTTGGGTGGGTAATGAGGTGAGGGGTGCCCGTGGATGGTTTGTGTACTGCCTTGTTATGCTAATGCTGACCGGGGAGATGGACAGTCTGGGAAAGCCAGGTGGGGAAGCTGTACATTGGGTCAGCATCCACGCAAGCCTGAATGTAGATGTAGGTTATTGTTGATCTTGAAGCATGCTGACCATTCATTTCTAACATGAAAGATCAGTCCTGCAGGATCCTGCCTCTGAAGCCGTAAAGTTCGCAGGCATTAGGAGACACAAAGTTGGATGTCATGTCGAGTTGATTGAATGAGTATAACTTTATTACACGCAAATATAATTTTATTATGCATGAGTATAGGCTTGCTATGCATGAGTATAGTCTAATTATGTGTGAGTATATCCTTTCTACGTATAAGTATAGCCTTATTATATGTGAGTATAACCTTGCCATGCATGAATATTTGCTATGAATGAGTATAACTTTAAAACACATGAGCGTAACCTTACTACTTATTATGTGTGAGCATAACTTTACTATATGTGAATGTGTATGTGCCCTGTAATGGACTGGCATTCATCCAGGGTGGACCCCAGCCTTGTGTCCTGTGCTTCCTGGGACAGATTCCAGGTGATCCAGACTGGGAATAGTAGCTAGAAACTGGATGGAAATCAAGAGTCGTATCAGCAAATGGCCAGGAGCACAGGTAAGTATGTACAGCTGCTGTAAGCATGTGAGGTTGACTGTGTTTACATTTATACAATATCCAGCTACATTTGTGTGTCTTTCTAAGACTTACTTAGGTTAGTATCGCTAGTGAAGCAGGCCAGGCTACAGGGTAGCCTTTAGATGCATATCTCTGTTTATCTATTAACCACACTTTGCTTTTCCCATGTTGGCTGCCAGGTATCGGCTCCCTCACCTGAAACTGCACCAACCCGCAGGGGAGCGAGAGAGCGAGTCGTCCAGGCAGTATGCTGAACCTCAGCAAGCGCCTTCCCTTCCACTCTCTCTCTTTCTTTCTTTCTCTCTTGCTCTCTCTCTCCTTCTGTTATCTACTGCTCTCTCTCTCTCTCTCTCTCTCTCATCCCTGTCTCTTAAACGCCTGTTATTTATTACTTTAGACAAACATAAAACTGTTTGCAAAGCTTGACTTTCATCTGCTCTGTAGCTTTAAGACAAATTCAATGAGTTGAAATGTCATTTTGACGTAGTAGTGGAAATTTTTGTTGTGGTTGTCGTGCTTCACTGTACTTTAATTGTTTGATCGATGTCTAGCATTTTTTCGCCACTGTTTCGTCTGGTTTCAACGCATTTGTTTTTGAGTTATGTGGTTTCGTCTTGTCAGGGCATTCAGCCACGTGACATTCCTACTCCTGTTACGGGGAATTCCAGTATCCAAACATTAATCCTGTTGTCCCGGTGTTTAGATAACAGCACCATTAGTGGACCCTTGAATCACGTTAGTGTCTCCTTAATGGAAATCTTTATAACTGCATGCTGAATCTCTACCCTAACCCACACTGCCCACACCCTGCCAGCCTCCCACGCTGCCCCCTATCTGCTCTGCAGGAATGTGGGAAAACAACCAGGCTGCAAACAGACTGTTTTGATTTAGCCCTGAGCGATCGCAGGTCTGCGGCGGCTTCACGAGAAACGAGCCTCCCCTGGAATCTTGGCATTCTCGTGAGACTTTAAAGGCCTTTCCCCTGTGAGTTACTTTATGTTGCTGGAAAACTGGTCAGAGTTGCCGTTCCCCCTTCTGCATTGAAATGTCTGCAGCCTTGGAAGAGGTTGGAGTCTGTTATTTATCCCTACCCTGATTTTGATGTCTCCAAGCTGGACATCGATTTTCATGGCCCGAATGTTCAAATCACAGAGGCCTTAAGCACAATGGAACAAAGAGCAGGACTGAAACACTCATAAAAATATACAGAAAATATTTTCATCCCGGCCAGGGTACCGAACAGCTAATTATCTTATAGGGCTCTGCATAGCCACACATGAAAGTGCTTAACATGAGAAGGATTTTCACATGCACAGGCCCCTCATAATATTCTCATGCCTGCTCGCAGTGATCCTTGAACATCAAAAGAGTCCCCCCCCCCCCTAAATTTGTCATGTTAAGATTAAACAGGTACTGCTGGACCAAAACCCTTCCAGGCTTCCAACCACCAGCGAGTCCAGGTTTTTTTTTTCCCCCAGGAATATGTCATAAATTTTTAGGCTTAGACCTACACTGAATCAGTGAGGCACTTGGTGGGAAGGGACCTTCTTCACAAGTTTAACTGGTGCTATTATTACTACAGGGAAAGCGGGATGTTGGTAAACCCCAGTCTGCTGTATGGAAATAGCCAATTGCAGCTATCAATGACTCTGTTAATCACCAGCAAACTCTACACGCTGGTCTATTGATATCTGTTTCCGTAAACAAGTAAGGTATTATTCTAACAGTAAACATCTTTTTTTTCAGAAATAGTTCAACTTAATTATTGGTTTACTATAATTAACTAACTAATTACTTAGTGTTATTGCTGGTTTTCCATTGCATCAGCTTTCCATGACAGTTCGCTGCCTTTTCTCAGGGAACCTGTACCCCATCCCAGGTAGCACAGGACCCAGTGTTAAAAACACTCTGTTTGGGATGCAGGTCCATTGCAGGGCACAGCATACCTACTGAGCGTGATTTAGAATCACCAAATCAGATAACCGCCCCCCACACAGACCCTCGGGGACAGCATGTGGCTTATCAGTTTGGACTAGTGTGCCTGTGATCAGAAGGTCACTGGTTCAAATCCTAGTGTTGGTAGAGTAATTTCGCTGTTGTTCCATGAACCCCAAGTTACTTCGGGGATTGGCTGTCCCTGCTTTCTCAAAAAGGAAATGTATGTCACTTGGGATAAGAGCAATGTATGACCGTACAAACATGTAAACTATAAGCACGACCCACAGTGGGGAAGACTTTAATCTGGGTGCAAATGCCAGTAAAAGGCATTATTAAGTACTGGATATATTGAATTACAAATGGTGCAATTTTAAATGATGATCATTGACCACGAGGAATCTGTTTATGCATTTTATCTGCATGACTTGCCAGTCGAGTCAAATGGTTATGCAATAATGTGAAAAACACCGGTCTGTTACGCTAAAACAGGCCCATTACACATAATGTAATGTAGGCCTTTAATTTAAGGACCCGGGCATGTAAATAGGTGGTTTTGGTACCACATGACATCAAACGACTTCAGTTCAAGACCAAAGGACACCAGTAGAATATCTAGAGTGGTTTACCTAACAGAAGGTGTAGGACCCATGAAGCCGAATCAAGGAGAACATCCAGGGTCAATACATGGGGTTGTGAGGAATCGCTCAGTGATCCAAAGAGTTTGCTAGAAGGCAAATGCATCTGTAGCAGTGACTGTCAGTGAAGAGACTTGTTACAGTATGAATCCACTGCAAAGGATTCACCATGCAGCAGAAGATCAAAAGAGTAATTGTAAAAAAATATAATTGAAATGTAACTGTAATTTACATGTAATGTCTAACAGCTCCACACTCCAAGAATATCCAACCTTAATCCTGACTGTTGATTTATCAGTATGTTTTTGTGTACGTGTTTTTAAAAGTTTAACAATGCCTGGCTTCTCTTCTTCTCTTTTTCTTTCTCTCACCCAAGCAAACGACCTCTTGAGGATGACCAGTGTTTCGCACCCACTGCCTGTGAGAACTGGGCATCAGACCACAAAGAGGTTGACAAAGGAAAACAGCATGAAAATCAGTCTGACATGATTCTCACACCTTAACAGAAGAGGTTGACAGAAGCATATATGCAAAACAAGTGTTGAGTATCATACAGTTTACTAACAGTAATAAACAGGCTATACTGTCATTACGTATTATAGCTGTGAGACTCAGATATGCAATATTGTCTAGTCAAAATTTTGTCTCAGAGAAACTTGGCATGGGATTTATTGGGGCAAACCTGATCTTGCACACAGATTTTTATCCTTTACATATTTAGGATCTTTCCTTTTCCGTTTGTCGAAGTCTTTTCCTCTCCAGTCTGGTAATGTTCCGTTGGGTTCAGATCCAGGGATCATTATGGCTAGTTCTGAGCTGGTTGGACTTTTTGTATGTTTGGGGTCAGTCTGGTTCTGCCAGGCAAGTCCCAGCCTCTCGCTACAGGGAACATGGTGTCTGGCCACGATGTCGCCGGCTGCCAGAGTTTGTGATCTTAACAACAGACAAGGGACTTTTGGGGACCGACTTGGGCCGAGGCGGACGCCATGCCTCTCTGAAGGTATAAGGCCCCTTTCAGAGCCCACACAATACTCTGGTGTGTACTTCTGACAAGCTAACATTTTCTGCCATCAGTCTGTAATGCGCAGTTGTAATTATAGAACCCATGCAGTTTAATGAACTCAAGTCACCTCTCTGTTGTCCAGGCTCTGAGACATTTTCTCTCTCATCCCCTTTCGTAATGTTTGGTTCATTTAGTTTCATCTCCTCTTCTTCAACCGACGGTCCCGATGCCAAACGTCTTCCCACAACACAACCAAACAACAGGCCAGCGGTATAAGGTTATACGTCTGTAAGCTTTGATGGATCTTTGGCATGCATGCCTTGATCTGCAGAGTTCACCATCCCACATTCCAGTGCTGGTCAACCCATTATGTGACACAGGTGGCCAACTAGGGTGTCATCTTCTAGAGGGCACTGACTTAGCAAACATATCTCGGTTTGTGTCAGACAGGGGTGCCGGTAGTGAACCTACCTAGACTGCCACATGGGTTTTGACCAGTACTGCCTTTACACGCTCCTTTCCCGGATCTCTGTCCTTCATCAAGCTCATGGCTGTTCTCTTTGGGCCCTTCAACACGTTCACACCTGGCCCTTCACCACACTCACAGCCAATCTTTCACGCCACACACGTCTGGTCCTTCATAGTGCTCATGGCTAGCTTTTCCTCAGTTCTCTCAACTGGTCTGTCACCAGGATTAGGGTTACCATACGTCCGGGTTTCCCCGGACACGTCCTGCTCTTGGGCCCCTGTTCAGACGTTTTGTCCAGGTTTAGCTGTACAGTGGAGTTACAGTGGGGTACCAAGTGAAGGAAAAGGCACCAATATTTGATATACGGCAGCCACTCAGTATAATCGCACAGCGTTTGTAAGGCTTGTGCACACATTTACTTTAAAAATTAAATGATATGCACCAAGTGTCACGCTGATCACGAGTGACGTCAGCTTCCAGAAAACCGCTGGCACTTTTACACTTTATTTTTGTTTTCATGTGAACAGTGAATTGCGTCATTTACTTGAAGTCTAACAAACCTTAGCTTAGAATTTTGTAACGTTTGTTGAAAACGACTTGTATATTGTGCATAGTTTGTAAAACGACAGTTATGTACAAGGTTATCATACGTTTGGGTTTCCCTGGATGCGAATTTTAATTTCACAGGGTGGTTAGGGGAAGCTCATTAATATTCATTAGAGATATGCTACCTGATTGGCCGGTGAACACGAAAGCTCATTAATATTATGATCTCTGGACATGTCCTCTTTTTCGTCTCCCCAAATATGGTCTCAGTAGAGTGGATACGCCAGTAGAACTTCAAGGACGTAAAGCTTATGTGTGCGTTTATATGATTCACCTGGGACTTAATAAATGTTGCACGTCATGCTTGTTAAACCCATTATTTGAGTCCTGAGCCGCAGAGATGATTAGCTTCGTTTGACATCTCCTTCCCCTAAACCCTCGGCGACGGAAAACAACATGCTGACAACTCAAGCCCGGCTAACAGCCGGGGTCACGCGCTTTAAATGATGGGATGCACGCAGTTTCCATACCATTTTCCCTCGAACTCTTTCATCACGGACTTACAAAACAGGCCTACTGGTATTTAGTAACAAAGGAGTAGCAAAAGTTTTCTGGGTGTTCACAGGGTCTTGGAAGGGAAGGAAAGGCCTGTGATGATATTATTTTGGTTCTGGAGTGGATTCTTAACCATATTCAGGCATTTTGGAACTAAGAAACAGAAAATCACTAACTAGAACAGGATGGCTGTGCAGGAATTTTGACATGAGGTCGCATTCTGCAGGCTGTGGAGCAGATTAACCACAGAGAAGCTCAGAGCTGTTTTATGCATTTTTATCCCAATAATGGAATAGCAAGCTCACAGGGACCAATCAATTAAACCCATGATCATAAAAAGAAAGGCCAGGAAAACATCACGAGGCAGACACACAAAAAATAACTAAAGCTTTTCGAAGGGGAAGAAGTTTAAGGAAGAGCTTTGCGGATTCAGAGCGGCTCACAAAACTCGTGTCGGTGACAGGGGCTAGGAAAGATGTGAAAGATTTAAGTCGTAATCGGTAAACATGCTCTTGGACGAACTACACCTCAGGAAAATCCCGGCAGAGATCATTCTGCTGGAACGCAGGCCCTGGGAGGAAGAAAAACAAGATTAGCGTGCGTTAGAAGACGTATAATAAATTTCAGCTTTGGTTAAATCAATCGCATGGGTATAATCGAGAAGACAGGGGTGGAAATGTAGAGGGAGAACCCCTCATGTTATTGATTTAGAGCAGAGTGTAAATTCGTGTGTGATGGCCGGGCCTCTCACTGTGACGCTGGACCGGGTCGACGCCAGAGCTGAATCAGGTAAACTGGCTCTATGGCTGGACTAACATCAGCCCGGCCTTGGACAGACGTGAATGGAGCGTCACGATATGTAATTGCTTAAGATTACCTGGACATTTGAAGGCTTTCAAGTAACACATAAGGGAGTGTTATCAAGTGACACTTCCCCATTTATGTCGCCGTCCTGGTCACCAGTACGTCTCCCATTGGGGTCCCATTCCTGGTTCTCCTGTTTATTGGCACATCCCAGATTCAGATGTGGAGATGGAAGAATTATAGATGAATGGACGTTCGAAAACTACACTCTCCTCACCGGCTGCTTCTTGTGTTATTTCCGCCTGTAGCCTATGTAAATAAAATATATGATTGCGTATTATATCTGTTTGGCATAAAAAAACAAATTAAACATGCCCAGCGCACTTCAGGAAATCCCAGGCAAAATCAGGTAATGTTACACCAACACGTCAGCCGATCCCCCAAGTCACCTAACACACCTAACGTCATTCCCGTTTGATGCTCAGAGGATGTGCAAGAGTGAGAGGCATCTGTGCGGACATTGCGAAATACGGAAAAAAATTGCTGAAAGATGGGTGCTCAGTTTAGGAAGGGGGTGGGTTAAACCTGTATTTTCCCTGATTCAGCAGAGTATGTGTCTTGAAAGTGCGACTCCTCCCACATGGATAAAGGCTATCCTGAGTCAGGCCAGAGCAATCGATTACAGCATCATTCCCCCCTAAGGAAAAGACCCCTGACACTGAGGTTCACATGCCGTTGTACAGGTTTGTCCTTTGGGGTCTGCTGATTGGTGCAGAGCCCTGTGCCGTGTGCTTTCTCCACATTACAGAGCAGCCGAGTGGAGGCGTATCTGAGAGGCTTTTGTGCCCTGCTCTGTTCACTGGGCGTCACTCTGTTCCTCTTGCCCCATCTACAGCTTACTCCACGGCGCTCAGCTCCCGTCTGACCTCTGAGGCTATTTCTGCCTGACATTTACCCCAGCGAAAGGCCACAATCTTGGCCGCTGCCCTGATCGCCTCCACTCCCCCTGCTAGCCCCTACCGTCCTGTTCCCCCTAAGCTACGGCGAGTCGATACGCATCACGAAGCACTGCCAACTTAATTACTCTTGTAATCTGCCAGTGAGCTAAAAGCCCCTCTTTCTCAAGCATGGGGTTTTTAAGGGGGGGGGGGGGGGGGGCAA
>JAODLC010000036.1:18923895-18940625 GCA_026781145.1 Hippopotamyrus pictus | reverse complement strand
GTCAAGAACAAGAGAGAGAGAACGGAGTGAATAGAACATCTTTATTGTGCAAGGAAATTCAATATGCTGTTCACTCCCTGAGTGATACTTACAAAAGAAGGCAGACACAAATATACAGTATAATAGATGTTTATAAGTATAAAAGCTCACATATAATTATGTTATATATTTCTGGAGCCCTGTGATGGGTTGGCACCCCGTCCTGGGTTATTCCCAGCCTTGCATCCAAAGCTTCTGGACCCCTGTGACCCTGCCTAGGACAAGTAGGTATTGAAAATGGATGGATCGATAGATAATAGTCATAAACTATTAGCTTTTAACTATTAACTATTATTACAGTTATAAACGTACATGACATCCACCTTCCTAATCATCCACCCTCTGATAATGTAGGGTCAATGTTGGAGGGTGGGGTGAGATGGGACTCTAAAGGAGCCCAGAGCCATCATCAGGGGAACCAGCGATAAAAAGCCGGTCCCAAGCGTAGGGGTGAAGTTCCACGCAAGCTGGAGGCTGAGGCAGGCATGGTGGCCCAGGCAGACATCCAGTGGAGGACTCGCATGGAAAAGAACAGTGTGGTTTTCTAAACAGCGATGATTACAAGCCTTCACAGCGCTGTCATGTCTGTGTGTCATTGTCCCTGTTTCATTTGCTCCTGGTTACTTGTATAAATATACAAACTGAAGGTAACTGGTCCCAGGAGAACATGCACATCTTCAGACGCTTCTGGGTGAAGCTGGTTAGGTGATGCTTTCATTCGAGCTTAGGGGAGGCGGAGACAAATGCATGAAAAACTTTAATAACAACATTCTGTTACTTGTGTATCGTTCAAGGACAGAATCTGGAAAAAAAAAAAGAAATGGAGCAACCAAAATGTTCTAGCGGGGGGTCGGGGGGGAGGCTGTGTTTTTGTGGTTATGCAAAGATGGTGGTTTCTTTTCGGAGCTCACAGCTTTAGTATAAAAGGTTTGGCCTACACAGAAAGCACCTTCTTTATGACCATGGAACGTTCCACTAGTGTTTTCTTCAAGCTGCGATGTGGGACGGCGGCGAAAAGGAAAATACCTAAAAGTGCAGCTAGAACAGCACATAGCCAAACGAAGAGGGTCCATCTTGAAAAACAGAAAAGTCCAAAATATTGTTTTTGTTATAAAGTTTTTTAGTTATAAAAAAGAATTTTGCCGGTAAAATATGCTGGGAATCGTTTCTAAATGTATTGCAATGAAATAACAATAAGTATCTAACTAAGGTGATCTGTCCCATCTTTGCTTCCATTATAAGAAATAAATTATGAGAAAAAGGTGAAGAAGAGTCGCCTGCAATGAAAATTCCCCCAGAGAGGGATGAAGGGCAAAATGAGATGAGATGCCCACCCCCGAAGGCTGAGTCACAGCGCTACGGGATTCGACAAGGGTGGGGGAGCGGTGATGTCATGCAGAGAGTACGTTGGCTCTTGTTTCACTAATGGGGGTGAGGGGCACAGATAAACCCTCCTCCTCCATCAGGTCCCTATGCAAGCAGGAGTACAGGTACATTGGAATGCTTTAGGCTTCATGTGTCCCATCTGCCCCCCCCTTGAAACATACACAAATATACAGGTGAGAGTGAAAGCTTTGGGTCAGAGCACAAGGTCAGCCATTTATCTGTCAACCCTGGAGTTTTTTCTGAGGGTTAAGGACCTTACTCAATGACCCAGTGGTAATGTGACTATTCTGCTGAGGAAGGGGTTCAAACCCATGACCTTCTGATCACAGGCACAGAGGCCTAACCCACTGAACCATAAAACACCCCTGTCTTCCCCACATGAACAATAGCATAGGACATTAAGGTGGATTTTTCCTGCTCAACTGCATCACAAATTACTGCATCGCCCACCACTGCCAACAGAACTCTCCACTACGCTGATCTGATCAGCAGTGCATGCTGGGAACATCACCCCCAGATGGGGATGTGTCCTCGTGGGAGATTAACCACAGTCTGATCTGTGGTCAGATTGCGTGGGGACATCCTGGGGGCTCATTCAGGCCTGGTGACAATGTGATGCTGAACCAGCACCGCCAGAATCGAGGACTGGCTAGCAATGTCTCAAATCCCAGAGACACTGGGGAACTAACAGAGGGGTCAAATTCCCCTTTCAACCACTATTTCCCCCCCAGAGGGGAAACTCAAATGAGGAACGGAACAGTAAAATCCGATAAAATGCAGCTTCGCTGTACAATTAGGTCTGTGTCAGTAGCCAGTGAGTCAACAGGGCTTTTCCACGATGGACAAGAGAAGATGAGAGGAAAGGTCTGGTTTTCTATGGAAAGGGGAGACTTCAGGGAAACTATGGACGGGTAAATGGGAATCACACCCAACATCCCCGGAAGATTCAGATATCTATTGCATAACCTTATTGCTTCGTCGACTGTTTTTACAAAATGTGCAAAACGTAAGTAGTTAACAGAGGATGCTAGTGTAGCGAAGTGGTCCAGATAAAAGAGATGGAATGAGCCAGCAAAATAGCCGACTATGCCACTCTGGTGCTTTGGCCCAGGAATATTCATACAGCAACTCTCCTCCTAGCCTAACGCTAGAGGCGCACAGGTTCGAGCCGCCTAACAAGTCGGAGCAAAGACATGCTGCCAGTACAAAAATATATTTATTTTTAAAAGCAATACACTGAGTATAAGCAGGACTATGGCAGTGAGGTAAACCACACTCCCTTAGAAGTTACCGTCTTGAAAGCAGACCCCAGGCTCTGGCCCAACAACACACATTACCCAGGTTACCATATACGTGTGGGAGGCACCAGTGGGAGTTAAACTTACGAGAATAAATCAAAACACAACTACCGGTGTGCAAACACACACACACACACACACACACACACACATAAAACGCAGAACTGCAATCGCAACCATACACAGAGCAAAGTCTTACCAGGGCACCAGCCGTCCCATGATCCCCCCCCCAGTACCTGGTAAAAGATAACGCCGCAGGTCAGGTCAAAAAAGTTAATTCACATAACTACGGGATCCGATACAAGACAGATCGCTTTCGCAGGCAATTTAACAAGACACTAAATTAAATTACAGTCCCGGATGCTTTTACGGTCCAATCCAACAACGAAATGTAGACTGTAAGAGAGCACAGCGATTCTCCAAAATGTATGACAAAATCTACGAACTGGAGAGGTGTCCGGAGCAGAAGATGAATCCACACCAACAACATCAGAGGCATGAAACAGCTGCGATGCGTCCCGGCCGATCCAAGAACACTTTACTGGGACACCAACATCAATACTAAATGTAGTAAGAGGCGACTGAAAACGTAAAGAAAAGCTAACCTACCTCCATGCCGCTTGCAGCTGTGATATTCCTGTGGTTCAAGGTCTCGCTCAAACGGCAGCATTCGCCGCTAAATGCTGCAAGACGGCCACCAGCACTACTGCCACTTAATCCATTCAGATGCCCCGCTGTACAAACTGCAGAAGTATTACCAATAGGACCCGGATAGGGGTGGAGCTTCCCGAACACCACACCTTACACCCTCTTATACGGTGGGATGCCCGTTAAATGACCAATTGGGAATGTAGCCAATCAGCCACCTTCACTCCACCACAGTAGCCTTGAGAATCATTGATCCTGGGCAATAGATAGTAGCACCACACTGGGGTGATACAACGCAGGTTGCTAACAATCAGGCTAACGTGAAGCTGATCACTGGTTAGCTGATGCTAATGTGATGCTAACGTGATGCTAATGTGAACGTCGTGCTGATATACACACTACACACTACTTAATCCACATTTCACAGGCTCTCGAAAAGACTGTGTGACCCTTCCGTATGAAATACATTTAATCACCTTGGTATTAAACATGTGAAACTTTTCAGTATTTTGTGCCAACAGCCTCAGAGCGGAACATTTCGCTTCTCGTGTTAAAAAAAAATCCGCATGAATAAAAACATCTTGCTGACCTTATTCTTGGCGCCTTATGAGATGGGGCTGCCGTGCGGCGGTCCCTCGACTCAGCAATGCGCTTCTGACGTGTTACTTTCCGCACTGTGTATATTGGAGTGTCGCTACCAACCACCAAACTGCCTCAAAATTGTAAGAAAACAGAAACTGCGGCCTACAGTCACCGGAACTGGTGCCCTGCCGTTCGACTATCTTGTCACCAAGCTCCCCTAACACTTTCTGCCCCATTGCAATTCCACATCTATCTATCTATCTATCTATCTATCTATCTATCTATCTATCTATCTATCTATCTATCTATCGGGCAGCATGGGGCCAAAGTGTGTGTGGTTTGTTGACTTGCAGGGCTTCTGTTCTCCAAGTTGAGCGGCGATGCCCTCACGGCCCTCGAATTGACATGATCAGAAGGTCAGGGTACCGACATAAATGCTTATTAACTCACGCTGAAGTCAAAAGCTCATGAAAAAAGAAAGATAAAAAGGAGGAATTCCGGCCCGGACCTGTAGTGGGCGCTGGTGTTAATGAACAGCGAGAAAGTGGCGGCTGCCACTAAGCATTTAGTTTAGCTATTTCTTGGATCCTTAGCACCGCTGCAGAGTGTGGGGTGTAGTGCGTCCTCTCCAAACGTTCACACTAGAGAAGCACAATGACCTTTGACCTCTATTGGTTTTACATGGTTTTATGTGGTATTCACTGGCAAACTACGTGCGTGTTCTGTTCCTTTGAAGGCCATTGGCTAATTACATGGCTATGTATCGTTCTAGTCGAATGGCTGTATTTTTAAAGAGACAGCGCCCTAAGTGGTACTTTTTAATGCTCTGCCAAGGACCGTGACATAAGAAATGCAGGGATTTTTTCCCTTTTTTTTGGTGATTAGTGTTTACCAGAATGTAAGCTTTGCTGGTAACAAGCCCATTAAAATTACTCTGGGGTGGGGGTGGGGGAGTTTTCTTCACGGTCACACCCAGGGCAGGCAAATCCTTGGGGTCAGCCACAGCTTGGGGGGCAGTCCGTTTGGGGCGGGTCCTTCCTGGCACCCCACTTTTGGCCCAATCGGGTACCGGGCGTGTCCATCTCCCACTTGCTGGCCATGTTCTCTCACTCTCTCCGCCTTCACACGAGATGCTTTCACACAGGAACACACAGCGATGGCTTGCAGTTTCACCCTCTCTCGCTGTCACACTTTTTTTTTCGCCATTGCAGGTTGTGAAAGACCCGCAGGACTGACAGACAGAGGTGCACGCGCGTGCGCTCGAGGCCCTGCTGATGTGGGTGATGCCCGGCGAGGCATCGATAACCCTGAACCACTGCTGCCAATGTGCTCCCAGGTTGGGCCCCATGAACAAAAACCCCGTCTGAAAATAGCTTGCTTCTTTCTAAGGATGAATCCCGCTTGCTGTACATATTTACATTCATCCTATACAATTTAACACAAACATACTTATTTAGCAGATGCTGTTATACAAAGCAATTAGTATTATTGAGGAATTTTTCAAGGAATGGTCAGCCAATTCCTGCAGCAGTTGGGAGTTAAGGGCCTCGCTCAAGGGCCCAAAAGTGACATCATCTATCACCCCTGGGATTTGAACCGACAGCCTTCTGATCACAGCCACAGCAGTGTAACCCACTAAGTCCCCCACTGGATAAGGCTTTTGAGAGTGACACTCACTCTATTTAATGTTTCAGGGTCGAGGAGTGAGCAGTTCTCCTCTTTGCTTGCTTGTTTTTATTCTTCTCTGTGAGGAAGTGAAGATCCTGGAATGACAGCTTCACCTGACACTGTTGACATATTTTGACAGAAGTTCATTGCCAAGTACACTGTATTCCCTAGGCCCTGATCCGAAGGGCACTTTATCCCTGCCCCACCTTTCCTGCGCTCACCCTAGGTTCACCTCTGCTAAGGTGAGGAATACCCAGCTCTTTTCCACCAGTGCCTTTTACTGGAAACGTGCGCGACTTCCCGAGGTGCAATATGGAGACGTCTGCCTAAAGAAGCTTGGGATGCTGTAGGAATGTAGCCAAGGAGCTGGCTGATTAAGCCAGGAACCCAAGGGAAGGAGAAATTAGCTATGATGAAACCTGCCCACATTTAAACGCGTTTCCAGCCTTATCAGGATGGCTTCCTCATGGAAAGATCCAGAGAAGAAACCGGAAGCTGGTCCCCAGGCTCCCCATGGAATGTGCTAATTGTGCTTCGTCACGACTCCGCTGCCATGTCTGTGCGTGACGCCTGAGTGTTGTGACTCACTGACACCTGCAGTGATGGACTGCCGTCCCGTCCAGGGTGTCCCCTGCCTTGCGTCCTGTGTTTTCCTGCGGTAGGCTCCAGGCTCGCTGTGGTCCTACACTGGATGGGCAGTTACAGAAACGGGGTGAATGGATAGGGCAGAGAAGTGGATAACAAATACAGAATGTGCTCGTTTCAGACATGCACTGCTGGGGACAAGACGGCCATTTATAAGGCTACGTAAATATGAAATATAATAACCCAGCTGCTGAATGTATCATTTTTGGATGGAACCCTGAACCCTAACCCTAACCCTAACCCTAACCCTAACCCTCTTAGTGGCCCATGACAAAGACTGCGGCTCCCCCACCCAAGCGGAAAGAGCGCAAGCATGTCAGACTGAGCGACCCCCCCCCCTGCAGTGACAGCACCCATCAAGCATGACTAACCTGCGGACAGTCATGCAGGGCGGGCGGAGGGATGGGGGGGAGCAATTAATGGGTTTTTTAAACTGCCGCTTGCTGTAATCGTTATTTTTAAAAGCAACAGTAATCTATATTCTTGTAATGCTGAGAAATGAGCTTCTTTTAAATCAAAAAAGGGTCATTAAGTCCAAAGTATATAAAGGCCTTTCATATTTAACGACCTTTCATATTTAACGACTTAAAAAGAGAACGAGAACGCAGAGTCCAAATGTCATCTTTGTTTTACCCCGAATACCGCGAGTCAGGGCAAAAAAATGCTTAGTCAATATTTTTCATATGAACTAGATGCAGCTGACACTTTGAAGTGCACCCAGGATTTAACCGATATCACAGTCCTTCAGAGCAGGAGAAGTTTACTTTTCTGGATTTATAGTTCAAAAACCATTCTAATGGATGTGACCGTTTCCTCCGCTGCCTCTCTGCCGCTGGACCTGGGTCCTAGCGATGCTGGTAAGCGGACGTGGCGTCGACGAAAGCCCCCCCCCCACCAAACGGAGCTTAAAATATGGCAGGCGGGAAGCAGGGCTGGGGGGCAGTTTGGCAGAGGGACTCTGTGGGAGGCTGCCAGGAAGGACTACACGCCGGCAGGACCGGCAGCTCCAGAACCCCTCAGCGGTGTCCCGGGAAAATAAACACGAGGACCAGCAAGCCGCTTCCTTATTAGGCATGCAGCTGTGTGCCTCCCCCACCCGCGATTCACCGCCGTCGCTGAGGGCGTCCCCCGCTCTACGCTCGACCGGGTCGATTTCTCCAACAAGCCCACTGAACGCCGATAACGTGAATGCAGAGAACGTGGACTGCATCGGGCAGCTCCCGGTCCGACCGCTGCTGACTCGAGCGCCTTGGAACGTACCGGACCTACACACAAAACCGGTTAGGAACCACAGAGTTGGAAAGAGCAAATGCACATCTTCTGGCCACTGTGAAAGACAAAGAACTTCAACAAAGTATAATCCTATATTGGCCGTGGCACGAGTACATAGGAATTCATCTCTTTGCCTGTCCCAACTTGCACTTCATAACTTTAGGGGGGTCACATGGACATGATTTTTCTGTTGAGGCCCCAGAGATCTTCAGGTTACAGCCACAGAGACTTAGACCGCTGCGTTACACACTTTCTAAAGACGACAGAGGGTGTCATTCCATTAGATGTTCAAACAGAAGCAGCCTTCTCTCATTTATGTGTTTTTGGTTTTAGGTTTGTTGGTTATTATTTGGTCATTTGGCTTGGCTGACAGATGGAATTCACCCCACTGAGTTTGAACAGGCCTTGGGCAGGCCAAGCGCTAGGCACCGAGAGTGTGAGTTAAACAGCAGAAAAGCCGCCGTCGTTCTCATTAGCAGCCCGTGTGTTTCAAGGTTCTGCTTGAGATCGTCAGCCAGGGACTTGTTCTCCAGTGGGGCGCCAACAGACGAGAGACCCATATGAAGAAAGACAAGACAGCAAATATAATGACCGTGACCATGACTGGTAGTGTGATTGGTAGTGTGGTATCCAGTGCAGAATAAAAGCTCCTGAGATCGTTATGTTGTCACACTTGCTCAGTAAGAGCTCCGGCCTTCATTGTTCTTCTGAGGAAACTGCGTATATATATATATATATATATATATATATGTACGTATCTGGCTATGGCAGTGATATACCCATGTGTGCACGGGGCTTTCGAGAAGATGGGAAAGGTCACGGCCACCGCAGTGCCGTATCCGCAGACGCGTGGCGAGTGGGCAGGGGGGGCCACAAAAAAGGGTCGAGGGGTCGGCACCTCAGCCGAGAGCGGGCGGCGGGGCGGCCGGGAAGCCCTGTGACGGGGAGTCAGGGTCCTGTGCGAGACCAGCGGCGCGGGGAATCACGCCAGTGTAACTAGAAGTCAGGGGAGGGAAAAAGTCCACAGTTAAAGGTCAAAATGGGAGTGGCCTTCTAGTGAAGGAGCACCTTACAAGAAGAAAGAGCGGGTCCTTACCCACAAAGGAGACTGATCTGGATAGTTTCACTTTCTGCATTGACTGCGGCTCCAAGATCGAAAGTACACTTCAATCCACAGTTAAATGCCAATTAAAATAACAATAATATTAATAATAATAAACTACAAACAAAAATGACAGCATACAAAACTCAAAACTAAACAAAACTGCACATTATCATAAATCAAGAAGAAACAGCAGTTTGTAAAGAAGGAATTGATACAAGCAAAGAGAACTTAACCTTAACCGTGAACATCAGCAGCGTGCGATGAGCAGGCGTGGTGACCATGCTGTGGATTCCCCTTCTCCTATGATCACTGGATTTTACAAGTGTTCTGCAACCATGTGGTCCACTGCACGAAGGAAGGAAATGTCATTAAGGGGTCAACAGTGGAATTTATTTCATAAGAGGGAATTACGAGGCCAAGATTTTAAAAATGAGACTTAGTTTCCCCAGGAGATGAAAATGCCATGAATCAGGGGCGCAAATCCAATTTCATTTTTTCGTAACTCTATACAGCTTTTGTGTACAGTTCGCTAAACCTATATTTGTCATAGGCAGGCACATAATTATGCCTTCACTTAATACATCTCTCCCTCTACGGGTTAGGAAGCTCATCAACATGACACCAAGTAATGATGTTGTTTTGTCCAAAGCTAACAGTTTAAATGCGGCGAGGGTGGGTGGGGGGAGTAGTGCCCCCATTAAGCATCGCGGGGTGCAAGTGCATCACATTTATCCCAGGATAAACAGGACAGGAGTTTCCCTAATAAAGCTTAGGCAGCCGTCTGACAGAAAGTGCCGGAAGATGCTTTTTATTTCAGGTTCATTCACCTCATTTGTATCCCCACGTCCTGCTTGCTGAATTCCAGCCAGAAAGTGGACACCCTCTGGGGACGAGGAGGTGGGCGAAAGGGGCGGCAGCCAGTACCGTCACGGACAAGGTGATGCACAACTCGCAGGCAGCGGGTAGCATGTGTTTGCATGATAACAGGTCCCCCCATGCCACGGACAGGTCAGAGTATTGCTGTCAGGACATGAATATCCATTTAAACAGCAATCAAGTGCTTTTGGTTAAATCAAGGTTCTGAATAATGCAATATAATACATCCTTGGGTCTGACTTCTGCTTTTAGGAATACAAGACCGTGTGTGTTTTGCGGATTTTTAGATTATTATTGTTTTACCTGGCAAAGTCATCTGGAGTGACCGATTCAGTGATGCTGGACCATGCTAGAACCAAGGGGGGATGACTCATGATAACCACTGTCTCAGCGCTGGGGCTGAGCACCGTCTAACGACAACAAGCCCCCCGCTCGCCCCCACAATGTGAATCTCTGGAAAACAGTCATGGGGAAATGTCTGCCAAGAAGTTAGCCCAGATGCTACCCAGTGCTTAGAGCTGGAGTTTCGCTCAGGTTTTCGGTCCAAGGGCAGCCGTCACACTGCCGCAGGCCATGGGGGGGGGGCGACCCGTCTCACTGCCGCAGGCCATGCGGGGGGGGGGGCACTCTCATGGGGATCTGAGAAGGAGCGCGACGGCACGACACCCACGGCCCAATGCCGGCTTAGCGTGACTCAGGCGGCAGGGCGAAACCCAGCCGAGACCTGGAGGAGGTGACTTACATACCCTCCAAACCCCCCAATAATTATAGCCCACCCCCACATCACCGATTCGGTCCTTCAGAATTTAGAAAAATAAAAACACCTGGAGATTTAGTTGTATAATGTTTTACCTTTTGGAAATGAGTTTGCCTGATCACCGAAGCGTGGCTACAGTCACTGAGCCACAGCTACTCCTGACACCTCAGTGCTTCGGGCTTTAAATCCTGACAGAGGGAAGACATCAGCAGATCACAGTGTTGTACCCCACTGTGCTTTGACATCCATCTTTCAAACTACCTCATGTTGAGCTTATTGCCTTATTCATGGCTTATGGGGGTCATAACGAACCTCAAGAGCATTACTGACATAAAGGAGAGGTGCCTAAATGCTAGAAACACATCGCTAACATAATGTTAGCATGCTAAAGTCTTACGTTAGACAGTCAGCACATATACTGTGATCTCTACATGCACTTGAATACTTGTTAGCTTAGAAACAGAGACAATCTCTGCTTACGCTTCCGAGCACTGGCAGAAATGTTTAAGGAGTTTCTGTGTGTGTTTTTGTGTGTGTGTGTGTGTGTGTGTGTGTGTGAGCGACACTGCCAAGGCCCTTTCCACACACACACCACAGACTGACTGGTTTCAATTATCGCCAGCAAACAAAACAGTCTGGGAAAGCTTGGAGAGGGACCTTTCTGACTCTGACGGAGAAAATCCAGACGGCAATGAAAACATGGCCGGCCTAAGCCAGCCGCGGCCCCGGGACCTTTAATTAATAATCAGGCACTGCTTGGAGCAGCCTTCACCTCTGACCTTCAGCGACATAAATAAATAAACAGGCCCAAAGTAAACCTGGCTGCGCTGGCAGGCTCGCTTTACGCCCCGGCAAACAGACCCCCGTGCCAGGGCAGCGTGACAGCGTCGGGGTTTTCACCTGAACATCTGATTTTACTGCAGGCAAAATTCCAGACGACCGTGACGGCAAGCCGAAACAGCAGCGCTCGATTAAGTGTCTATGCAAATTGCGCCCTGCTGAACATTTGTACGAAATGGGCTTGTGTTTATTTTTAAACCATGTATTGAAAAAGTGAGATAATGTCACTGATGGAAATTTTCATCATTCTGTGGCGGAGAATTTGCTTTGCTGATACCAAATATAATCCTGTGCCAGTAGCAGATGCTGTTTTAATGATTATACTGAAACCCCAGCCTGGAAAAGTGGTTAGAAAGATGGATGGATGGATGGATAAGACATGTATAACAATGACTGTTTTGCCTATTGACCCATATTCCCATAATATATTTGAACATGATGTCACATTATGAGCACCTACTGCTTCCACATTGCTATAGAGTGTAGTAACACCTGGGAGGGGGGGGGTTCCCTTTTCCGTTCAGGACCTCGGTCCAGCCCGGAGGTGTTTCTGTGAGCACTCAGGACTGCGCGACCTGGCCTATGTGTTCTGACCTTTTTGGCAGCTGCAGCGCTGTTCCCCATATCCGCCCCTTGCTGCATGTCACAGTCCGCCTGTAGAAGGAGGGATTTAGACACTATCTGATTGGAGAGAGTCCAGCAATCACACCCATCCTCCCCCCCTGCCCATCGCCATCCCCCACCCTTTTTCAGGAGGCTCAGGTTTCCAGCTGGAAACTCTGTTTGTGTACGTGTGTCTTTCGTGTCACTGCTGTTTATATACTTGTGCTCGTGTATGTCTGCATGTGCATTGAACCATGCTTATCAACTGCAGGAGGAGCGTGTCAACTGCAGGAGGAGAAGCTCTTCGTTTTCTAAGTTAGGTTCTCGCTTTGTTTGGTAGATGTCGTGTTTGGGGGCTTAAGCGTCTGCTAAAAAAAGGACATGTAGTGTAAATGTTTACTGGTCAGGTTACTCATTCCAGCACTTCCAGGATGAAGCCCCAGAGTAACATTATTGGATGGAACAGCCTTAATGCCCCGGTTCCATTTCTCCCAGCCTGGGCGTTTTAGCGCTAAAGTGTGATTAAATTTTCCAGGGGGGTGTCTCAGATCTGTGGTCGACGGCGACCAGGCACTCTGTCGACCGGCCTGATTCCCCGCCGCTGGTTTCGGGGTATTGCGTGGAGCTCCGTGTCGGAGGCTAATTCCGGGCCCCCTTCACGTGAAACAGAAACACGTGCGCCGGCCGCGGAGGGCTGGCCAAGGGGAAGACACTCAGCAAAGGCTGAGATCACCTTCCCGAAATAGACAACACAGTCTAAGGCTCGGATTTCACTGCAGGTCGCTATAGCGGCCCGCATGCAGAGGCTAAGGGTTTTGGGGGGCGGGGGTATGTTTTCACTCCTGCCTTTTGTTAACTGTAGAGAAAAGGACCTTTTAGCTTGGGTGAGAAGGAATCTCTTTCAGCGTGAGACGATCCGAGGAGGCGGCCATGTCTCTTAAACGCTGCCAGTTACATCTGCTCCCGGCCTCAGAGCAGAGTAAGAAGAGCTCCGGAATGCCGGCCGGCTGGAGAATGGACTCGTTTATTATCCGTGATCCCTGAGCGAGCACTGGGCCAGGCTACGGAGGCAGCTTACGAATAATGAGTCATAATAAACAGAAAGCCGGCGTCCATCTGAACACTTGCTCACTCCCGACTTAAATGGCTTTGAAAGGGAACCACAGTCAGAATGAAACGCAAACAATTATATACTCACCTTAAAAAAAAAAAAATCAATAAACTGCTCAGTATAAAGTTTGATCTTTAATGAGTGAAAGTAAACACAGCTGGGGTGGGGGCAGGGATTACAGGAAGCCCCAGCCTTGCTCAGAAGAGCAGCGATGGCTCGGGGGCCTCGGATCACCCCAGCAGGTGGGGGGGGGGGTCTTGCTTCGCCTACACTGACCTACTCTGTTGGGCCAGAGCTGAGCCCCAGCAGCACAGTGTAAGGTTCCTGTCTGTGAATGTTCGCCCGATTTCTGTGTATCACCTTTAAGGAGGATTTGGGGCTGATGTGTTGCTCAGTGCTTGCGAAGGTGGCCAGTTCAGGTCCCCTGGTCAGCATTAGTAGCCTCATGTCCACTGGGCCCTTGAGCAAGATCCTTAAACCCCCATGCTCAGACCCCAACTTTACCTCTGTTTATATACGTGTCTTAAAAAAGGGGGTGAGATAGGATAAGTGAAAAAACATTCCAATTTTCTGTGCTTGTACACATGGCAAATAAAGCTTAACTTCATTGAAGATGGTACACGTTCTTTGCAGTGTTCCCTAACCCGGTTCTTAGGGACTTCCGGACGGTCCACGTTTTTCTCTCTCCCGTCTCCCAGTGAATGCGGACTATCTGACGGTTGGGGAATATTGTTTTATACCAACAACAAAGTGTTTCTTTTTTTTTCTGTACCAATCTGTCACTGAACTGTATGTTTTGATCTTCGCTCCCAAACACTATTATTATGAATGGCCGCAGATAGTGTGATCACTGGTGATTGTGACTCGCTCCTCCAATGGGAAAGGTGCTTTGCAAATCAGGGGACAGAGGAATTCTGGGAAACAGGAAGCTTCATCTGCCTCTGTAAAAAAAGAGCAGGAGAAAATCACCCAAGCAGAGGGCATAACTGTTTTTAAAACTCGATACTTCAGCAATTTCGTTCAAGACATTTGCACTTCACAGTCTAACTTCTCCCTTCGTTTTTGAAAATCTTTTATGATCGTTCTGTTTTGTCTACAAGAGTCAGTCACGTTTTACCCATCTTGCCCAAGCATCTGCGAGCTTAGATAGCTCCCTTGCGTTTGACCAGCGAGCTCCAATAGCTTTTTATGGGAAAACAAAATGCACTTTCCCCAAACAGTCATAATGTAAATCTCAAATCCATAAAACTAATTGACACAGCCAGCCAGGAAATGAGTCAGGCTCCTGCGAAGGGAACGTACCATTGACAGAAAGCAGGAGGGGGGGGGGTGTGTAACAGGCTCCGCGGGTCTCGTCCTTCGCCAGGACTCGGGGGGGAGGGAGGAGGCTGCGCTGGAGACGGGAAGACGGCGGGAAGACGTGCTGAGATAGCGCAGAATGCTACAGCTACCTGATCTGAACCCCTCCAAACTCCAGAGAGACCGACGACACGAAGCCTTATTTGCCGTTTGTATAAGCATGTAGGAATGCTTAAGCCCTCACAAAGACACGGACACCCATATACAGGTGAGCGGGAAGCTTGGGATGAGAACACAGGGGCAGTTTGCAGTGGGTTAAGGGCCTTTGCTCAAGGGCCCCACAGAGATGCAGTTACTCTGCTGAGCCCAGGATTCGACCTCCTGACCTTCCGACGACAAACACAGAGATCCAACCCACTGAGCTGCACATTAAGCTCTGCTAGGCTCCTATATATACAACTTCATATCCATTACATGTTGCAAGTATAATTAACATTAATAATCAACAATAATTAGAAATGAATTACATACCTGTCTATACATAAAACTTTACAAAGGTTTACCAACTACTGCCTTTAACAGTATATGTGCAAAAATGCATGTGGCACATGTTTGGGTCTGGTTGTGCTGTCCCACATTAAGCCATGGTTGATCTTTCGACCTTGCCCCGTCTGTAACGTGTCCCCAGGGTGGGGCAGTGCCTGCCTACTGGAGCCCGCAGCTGCTCAAAAGTGATGGACCTCCATGAACACATGCTGCCCCCCTCCCCCCCCCAACCCACACACAGTGATCCAGCGAGGCAGGGGAGCAGAGGTGAGGGAGGGTGGCTGGAGGGGCCAAGGCTGGGAAGATAGTGTCATCCAGTTACTGGTCGCATCAGTCTTACATGGAGATCAGTGGCACTGTGAGAATGAGAGAAATGTGGTTTGGAATGAGAAGCAGCCAGTTTCACCTTGTGGAACCATAAGGAGGAGCTTGGAGGTGATATCAGCCTGCAGGGTCATCAGCCTGGAAGCTTTATCTTCCTGTTCTTGCTGTTGATACTGGCGTCTTGCTACCAGGACCACCAGGCTCCCCAAAGTACCTTGGAGGAGGATAAATGGCGTTTCACTGTGAGAAGTCTGCGGAAAGGCATGAATTTGATGGGAAAGTACTGTGCCCTGCTACAGCCATACAGTTTATACAGTGTAGTTGGATGGATAGATGGACTCCTGCAGTGTCTGATTTCAGTGCGCAATGTACAAAATCAGCTGCATCACATTAGTCTGTGCAAGTTACCTTTTGAAGCTGAACTACAATTTTAAGAAAAGTTAGTAATTGTGTCAGCACAGTGGCTCAGAGTTTAGACTGAATAGACAAACAGCAGCGATACTGTTTATTCAATATTCTATATATATATAGTATATATATAGTGTGCAGTGGTTTGGTTTAAGACAATCAAAATTGTACAATTGCTCTCTTTGATGGCGTTTGATTTCTCTACAGAGGTGGAAACCCAAAGTCTGCATACTTGTAGTCATCATATACCACATGCAGACACTAAAGTTTCGAATGCACCTAATATCATCATTCAACCTCATACAATGTCTTAAACAAACAACAGTGGGATTTGGGGTTATTTTCATGGCTGTAGGGCAAGCTTCCCAGCACAGACACAAAGCTATGACATCACCTGACCAAAGAGAGCCATCCGACGCGAGCAGGACAGACGATACCGAATATGGCTCCACATTCGGCGTCCATCTCATCTTCAGCATAAACACTTTAAGATCTACCTGAATATGTTTACACTAAAGGGACTGTTTGTGTAGTGTGTAGACAGTGGGGAAAATATACCAGCGACATGCTGCTCCCTGTAATTAGAGTCCAAATATCCCCTTTATCTATGGCTCTTTAAGAAGATCCATTTGGAGGTTTGAAGCCCAGCAGTGCCAGTGTGGCTCATCCTGTCTTCAATCTGACATTCCTGTAACGGTGCCACCAGACCAAGATCTGACAACTCGCCGTTTGTTTAAAGCTACGTTTCTCTCCGTAACCTGAGTCAATCTTTATAAGGTAGCGGCATAGTGGAGGGTCTCGGCCGCTGGGCCGCATTCCAGTGAAGGGGGGGGGGGGTCGCAGCGTCCGCCCGCCCAGCGCTCAGGCCCAAAGCTGCAGCCCTGGTTCTGGCTCCACGCCTGCCCCGCGGCCGCATGCCGCCGGCGGAGATGGAGTCACATCCCGAGCTTCCCTGCCGTACCCACAGCTGCGGAGGCGGCTGGAATGCCGCTGGTGTATTTTTAGCTGATAATCATTGCTGTGACGCGGATAATCAGGCTGTCGAGGATGCTGAGACATTAAGAGCTTAATGAAATTAAGCTCCGAGTTAAAGGACCTGCTCACTTTTTAGGGATGAATATACTCACCAGAGGAAATATCCCGTCATCCTCAGGCCCTTCACTCTCAGGCCCGTCACTCTCAGGCCCTTCACTCTCAGGCCCTTCACTCTCAGGCCCGTCACTCTCAGGCCCTTCACTCTCAGGCCCTTCACTCTCAGGCACCGTCATCCTCAGGCCCTTCACTCTCATGCCCTTCACTCCCAGGCCCTTCACTCTCAGGCAC
>JAODLC010000036.1:18903512-18914035 GCA_026781145.1 Hippopotamyrus pictus | reverse complement strand
ATGAATAGTTATAGCCATGTTTATAATACTTTATGAATGCATTATAATGCGTTATGAAGGTATCTATAATGCGTTACGCATACAGACTTTAAGTAAAGTCTTACCAAATAAATATATAATAAATATGATTGAAATAATAATTAACAAAAAAACAATGAAATCCATCAAAAAGCAAATAAATGCTGCTTGGAGCTCCCTCCACTCCGGATGGTTCCCTGGTGGTAACATGAGCTGCCAAACCATGTCCAGTCATCAAGGTGTCCACCTTGAAGAAACACCTCAAGACCCATGTGATCCAGGAACAGCTGCTCCAAGCTCGTTGCACTTTCTGCTGATTTGAATGGTTGTCCTATTAAGCTCTTGCTTTGCCGGAAGCTCTTGTGTAGTCCTGCTCCAATAATGATACTTTTGTTAATCCCTGTGGGGAAATTCTTTTTTCACCTACCCCGTCTTGCTCTCCATGATACACAGACACATATGTAGGTGAGAGCAAGCTTGGCAGTGAGGGGCAGCCACCTGCAGTGGTCCCCAAGGAGCTGGGGGTTAAGGGTCTTTCTCAAGGGCCCACAGACATGTGGCTATCTGGCCAAACAGGGGTTTACCCCCCTAAGCCACACATCGCCCAAAAACTTCTTCAGCTTATACCTGAGCATTCACTGGAAGCTCAGTCCAGCTGCACTTACTCCTAGCCGACCCCCCCACAGCTGTATGTTTGTAATGTGCTACACGCCTCACTTATACGTTGCTTTGGACAAAAGCACCTGCTAAACATGTAAAATGCAAATGTAATGAAAATGTAAAATAAGACGATAAAAATTAAAAAGCAATGCATTAATATCTTTACATACGATCTAAAATTAAAATTGAAGTGGAATGCTAGCTATTCTTTACTGAGGCTCCTCACATCCTGAAGGTGTGTGTACAGTCATGGACTGACATCCCGTCCATGGCTTCAGCCCTACACCCTGTGCTGGCTGGGAGGGGCTGCAACCTGACCCCCCTAACAGCAGCATTGTCCAGACTAAGCCGTCAGAAGACGGATGGGAAAAATGCATCGTGTCTTATTGCCTCTTAAAATTATTCAGTGAAGAATTCAGAAAATCACACGTGTTCATTTATATTTCATTCAATCATTCAATTATTTAACAAAACCATTGTCTGAACTGAGGCGGATCTGGGGCGACCCCCATAAGAGAAAAATTTACCGTCACCACAGCTCCACCCCCTGTCAACAACTTTTACCGTCGCTCCCGCCCACGAGGGGAGCCCCCATATATCAAAAAATACCTAGTATGCAACACACAGAGTATAGTTTATGACCATAAAAGGACACCAGCCCTGCATATTTTTAAGATTTAACTAACTCTGTGATTAAATTGTCTCTGTGATATAGCACCATACATGACACTTCAATAATGCAGCGTTTTCACAGAGGGTAACCCCGGGCATTTGTGACAGTTATCATGACTTAGATAGAGTTTTATCCCCTACAGTGCCTTACTGTAAGTGCAGTCGACTGAAAAGCGTACGTGGGCGGGGTCCCCTGAAACTCGCCGTAGGAATTACCAAAGCCACAGCTGCTCTCAGATTTATAAGCCACCGGCAGGCTAGCGGGCTAGCACTTAGCATCCTTGAGGCGTCATGAACTAGGTGGTTAGGTCTACTAACTCATTCAGGCTTCCCCAGGGTCACCTTGCCTTCCCATCGCTCAACAGGTCGCGTGTCACCTGACACCGAGCATTAGCCCCATAACAGATAGCTAATAAATAACCCTGATGATCATTAAGGAGGTCTGGGGGAATGGTCTTCCGGTAAGTGCTTTGTCCAAACCTACAAGTCTCACGCCACCCGCCCCCCCCCCCCACAATGTACGGATCAGGGACACAGTTAGGGACCGCTGTGCCGGACCTCAGCGCAGTGGCTCTTCTGGGAAGCAGGATCTGGTGGGGGAGGGCATTTCTAGTCAGTCACGTGACTGTGGCGCAGAGGGATCTCCCGGTGGTCACATGACGTCTCAGCCGGGAGGGGGGCGGAGAGTCAGTCGTCTCCTCATTTGTCAAGAAAGAAAACACCTCACCCCAGCCAATACTCTGTCCTCTACCAGCTCCCTGCCAGTTTGCTAAATTATTCAGGGCTAGTCTACAACTGACCACACAAGGCAATCTATTCGCTTGTGAGAAAGGGCCATCCCCTGGGTGTGTAACCCGAGAGGCCGTTAACAGAGATCAGGCCCGCCGGAGGGGGTGACGTCGGCGTGACGTCGACGCTCCGACGCCGAGCCCGCTAGTGAGAGTTCTCCATCGCTGGCTGCTCTTTGATGTTCACCCCTGACCTTGTCATTTCCAGACCTCATTGTTTTCCGTAATCTAATCTCCCGGCAGAGCTGTTCCTCTGGACTCTGGTTTCCCCCTCGGCCCTCTGGAGCCGGCACTCCTCGCTGGAGGAACAGGTGCTGCTTTCACGCATACAATGAACAGGGCCTTCCCTGGGAAATCCGCTCTCAGTCTCATCAGATATGAAAATGAAAGGACGTCAGACTTTACTCTGCCTCTCTCGTTATGATCGCCTTTGTTTATGCCTGAGCTGACCTGTGTTACATCGCTCAGTAGCAGGAGGTAGGTCTCAAGTCAGGCACGTCCTGAACGGACTTACATATGAGGCCGCTATCCGAGTGCCCAAGTTGTAAACATTGGTTGAAAGCAGGTTTGTGCCCTTAATAAACCTGATGAAGTTCAGATGTTTGGATGGGAGCTATTGTTCTTGTTAACTTTAAAACCAGATAAAACGTGTTTGGCAAAAACATTAAAAGAGGCAATGAAAATCACCTATGCCTGAGGTTTTTTGGTCTTTGTAGCTATTCTAACCATGAGTTTGTGAGACTGAGCAGTGACCTTGGTGACAGGGGTCCGTCTGAATGGATCTGAGAGCACAGCATGTCCAGGTTCTTAACAACTCAAGACATGTCCTTCAGGACTGAGAGATGCTCAGGTTCTGTGACCTGACCTTGTTACATGGGCTGCCAGTCAGTTAAGCAAACAAAAGCCTCCTCTGTTTATCCTTCCCAGTTTTCTTTTATACTGGAGAGCAACACAGACCCTGAAAGTAATCCAAGGAGCCTAAAGTCTTCCCATTACTTCCAGTCATGACAACAGACACGACGGCACTGGAAAGCAAAGTCAACGCAGCACGGGGTCGACTGCCCCTCAACCGTAATGCTATGCCATGAACACCTCCCACCTCCCACCTCGGGCTTCTCCCGAAGGAGGAATCAAAACGCTCTGCTATAGGAGGATACACCTGGCCTCAGTACAGATAAGACAGACAAAAGGTCACCCTGATTAGCTGGTTAAAAACCAAATAGGCATGGAAGTGGGGGTCAGCGAGGAACTGGGATTGCGTCCTGCTACCTCTGCCTCTCAGCGTGGAGGATCAGTCAGTGTTTTGATAGGAATTCCCCATTTCCTGTTAGGCTCTTCACACCACTGCAGCTCTGCATTAAGGAAGGAGCTTATCTGATGTGGCCGGGGACTGGGGAGATGCGTCCTGTTCATCGCAGCCAGTCCCTGCTGCGATTCGGCGAAGCAGTACAATATCACTCTCTCTCTCTCTCTCTCTCTCTCTCGCTCTCTCTCGCAGCCACTCTCAATCTGACCCTTCAAACCTGACACTCTGAGAAGAGCTGCAGCTATCGGCGAATGCGACCCGTATCTCGTGCGACAAACGTGCCAGGCGGTTTTCCTGACCACGCATAGGTAGATGGTTTTTATCTAATCAGCGGGTGACACGCTGCCCGGTCTCTGCGCTTCTCCTCCACGGCCCGGCTGGGCTGTACCCCGGCCACTTCCCCCTCAGGCAGCTCTGCCGATGCATCTCCCACACAATGGCGATCGCTGGTGTTCGGAGCCCGGGGCCACTTCTCCCCCCGCCCCCGTGCCCTTCTGGCCCCGTACCACTCGGAAACAGGGGGCGTGAGAGGCTCTCGTACAGACCTCTGTTATTCTCACATTCCGCCGCCCGCAGCGAGTGTCTCACTTCATAGCGCGGCCGGGATCGCTGTGACGTCACAATGCCGCCATTCAGCCGTCCGCGTTGGCCCCCGCCACACCGAGAAGGTGATGGTCGTCTAGATGGCCGACCGACTCAAACGACACTGAGTCTGTCTGTGCGATGTATTTCAACAGCAACACGATGATAATGTGATCACTATGCAATGTTTAGCCTGCTGTTATTTTTTGTGATTAGGCTATATAACCCATAATAGGGCTATACTATATATATATTTAACCACTATAGAGTAGATTTGTTCTGTTTTCCTCACATGTAGGCATACTATTTTAAAACCAGTCACCACACAAACCGTTTAACTGATTAAAAGTTATGCATTATTTTAAATATTGGCAACATCACAGAACCAGCATCAATAGACCTATCAGTTATGCTGAAAAATTATTGGGGGAAAAAATTGCTCACTGAAAAACACATTAACGTATGTAATAATTAAAATAGTGTTAAGTGGACTAGATGGAACGTGATCATTTAACGACAATCCGATCGTAAACCAAACCATACGTTTATGTATGTGCGCTGTCTGGGTATGTAAGCTTTCATAAGAGAATTTAAAATTACTTTCAGTAGTAAGTAATATCTTTTATATGCAGTAATAAATGATTGCTGTTGAATTAACCAGTAACTGTGACTGAGATCTTTGGACTGGGACCAGAGGAGACACACAGGGTTCTCCTGCCGCCTCCACTAAGGAGGAGGAACATCATGGACTGTGCCAGCATGCGATGTCCCAAAAATACACCACGGCCCCAAAAAGGAGGCTTCACTGTGGCAGGAGGAGGCCTGACGACGCTCGTCACAAAGGGCCATTGTGGAGGTGCGTGCCCCCCCCCCCCACACAGCCCCAGCGGCCATACCTTCGAACCCAAGCCTGGACAAAGACTGAGATTCAGCTGCGTATCAGAGGGAGAACTTCTGAGATATTATCCAGATGGCCCCTCCTGCTCACATTCATGCTGTCACACTCGTTTACTGCCCGATACTCATAATTGATACTCAAATTCAAATGACCATACTCTCCACACTCCTCATTAGTCATGAATAAAGTCAGTCTGTGAGGCCTCTGTAATGAATAAGATTATTCTGTTATTACCAAGAGAAAGACATTGCTGACATTCTGCTCAGCATAAGGCTTTATAATTACATATTAACCGGTGCTGATGAGTATTCTTATCAAAGTTCGGATTAGCAATGACAGTATAAGCACAACATCGGTGATGATTTATTAGTAAAATGACGGCATGTTAGGAGCGCAGATGCTGGTTGCTGAATTTCAGCGTCGGAGACTCTGATCTTCATGACATGCTGGAACCTTAATAGTCACATCACCGTGTCTGGGATCGCTACCTGCAAGCACATTCCAGGAATGTTCAGTAAAATAAGAAATTTTGTGTGGAAAAAAGATGAGACGAAACGTCATTTTGATTTAAAAAAATTATATCACCCTAAAAGGAAGGAAAATGACTCATCAGTCTAACTTTGTTCAGGGTCGTGCTAAAGAAATATACAAAAAATACAGAAAACTAACAAGAGCAGGATTATCAAAACTCACAGTTTAAGAGACAGACGATGCTCAGGTACCTCTACTGCCCGGCGTCCCATGAAACAGCACCGGGTTCTGCACCATTCTTCTCCAGAACCTTCTCAGCAGCGAGTCCGTCCACACAACGGTGGGTCACGTTCTGAGAAACCCCTGGGAGGGAGTGGACCAGAATAAAGTCACACCTCATTACAAGAACAAGGAGCCTCATTTTTGTGACATCCGTTGGCTAATTACCCCTATCTCTTAGCACGAAGCATATAATTGCACGCCAACGTGGCATAAAGTTGGTCCCTTGTGAGCTGCCTTGTAAGCCTTTGGGAGCAAATAACGTTCAACAATCTGTTAGCGTGGTCTGCTGTAGCCCTGAATTACAACCAAACGTGAACTCAGTAAGGCCACCTTCAAGAAGTACATATGCTCATGCAGTAGGCTCTTTCAGCTAAATCAAAGTGCATCTCCGCAAACCTTGGGGTCACAGTGCTGTGTCAGCTGTTGTCCCTAGAGCCGTTGGGGTTAATGGCCTTGCTCAATGGCCCAACAGTAACATGATTACACAGCTGGCCACGGGATTTGACCTACGACTCTCTGGACAAGTCATGGATACCTTACCTGCTGAACTACATGCTAAACGACACCCTTGTTGGGTAAACATGAGCTTTGGGTTACCGGTGTGTGAGATGGGATCTCTTTGAATAGCGACTTGTTCTGTTGAAGCCTGTGAAATAAATTTCTTCCTCAACAAGTTGTGATTCCGGAATCATCCCCTCACCTTTCAGTCACATTCTCCTGCAAAACAAACATCTGGGATTCATACCTGAGCCACCATGGCTGCAGTTACTGTGTGTATTTAGACGCGTTCGATGCTACCAGTGCGAGAGTTTTTCCCGGACGTGTCTGTCCTTGATTTATAATGACTGACTGATTTATTAAGTTATTAATAAATCTTCTTGATCTCCTCCGAAGCTTAAAGCAGAATACTGTCAACCGTGATAAGTCATATATCTGTAACGATGTGTCAAATTTCTGTATATCAGGTCCTGTTTTAATTGAAATTTCACAGAATCAAATGGATGAAGTACCTCTCACCTGATATCTGCTGCTACTTTGTTGTGTTTTTTTTTTTTTTTTTTTATTAATCCGTATGTCTGCTCATGTTCATCCTTTCCTTCAGGATTCTAGGAATCGAGGACTTGCATTATTCATTTACAGGACTCACCGGGGGACACTGAGCCACTTAATAAAGAAAGCGGGAGCTTTCCTGGAAAACCCTGACTGTGAGCTTCAGGCAAGGAACCACAGCCCACTTAGATAAGCTTGAGATGAAGAGCAATTCAGCCCTTAATGCTTTTTAAACCCTGGCTAATTTGTCTGGGATGAAGGTTTGGCCGTATTTAGATACTCTGTGATTCTTGGCTTAGAGTCCCAGGGGGACTCTGTACCAGGTACCCTCAACCTCACCACGACCCCATCTCCCCCACAAGGCAACAAAGATGGTGGTGATGCGGGGGGGGTGGGAGGGATGCTAGGCACAGATAAAGCATGATCCATGAGGAAAAGATCTTATTTATGGTCAGAGGTACCGGGTAGTGTTGGAAAACTTCCACTGTCAAAAAAAAGCACTTACACAAGGCCATGGTATGACTTCATCAATCATGCAGAGTAGCTGGTTTGATGTCTAACAGCAAGACCGATAAAGTACGAGAAAAGGAACATGAAAGCATCTCAGAAGTCGGGGGATTATTATTAATGGGCACTGAACGTTCGCCCAGCATTGGGGGCAGGGTTTAGCTCCATGGGCTAGAGATCTGTGCCTGCACCCAGGTAGTTGTGAGCTTCAATCCCATAGCTTGCAGAGTAATTGCGACTTTGCCGGGTCATTGAGTAAGGCTCTTAATTGCGGCTGCCCTAGGGGTGCTGGCAGAAATCTCTTGACACCAAGCTTTACTCACTTCTGCATACATGTCCGTGTTCCTTGTGCGAAGACAAGATAGGATATGTATAGAGCACCTCTAGGAGTGGAACGTGGCGAAGAGGACACCACAAGAAAGCAGGTGAGATGGATCCTGTGGTGGTCTTAGAGCAGAGAGAAGGGCTTCTCAGGAATTTAAATTTTTTAATTTATTTAATAGAGGCTTTTATCCAAAGTGATATGCATCTTTGAGAGAGCAGGGTTAGCCAGTCCCTGGGGCAATTGGGGGTTAAGGGTTTTGCTCCAGCACCCAATCGTGGCACAACTCTGGCAACACTGGGATTTGAACCAGTGACCTTCCAATCATAGGGCTCCTAACCCATTGGGCCACAAACGGCTCCCCCACCCAGTCTATAAACGTCACAGTCTATAAACGTCACCCCAGTTCTACCCCGGTGCCTTTATCCCCAAGCTGCTACTCAAAGCTGCCCCCATCAGCTTCTGCTCCTGATGCTCGACCCCACATCCAGCCGCTGTCCATCCACAACCGGGCACCCATTTAGTTTTCTCCTGCGTGTCTTTCTATCCCTTGCCCCCCCCATCCCTATGTTATGTAATTTAAGTCACCACGAACACATGATGCCCTGCGGTAGAAGGACAGACATGCAGACGTGCCACTTCCTGTGTCACTTCCTGTCACAAGACACCAGCAGAACTGACTAAAACATAAAGCAATTGGACCCCGCTTCCGGAAAACACCAGGCTGGGGGGGGGGTACTTTGTAAGAACAGGGAAATTGTAGTATACTGAGCTACAGGTGCTTGGGGGGGGTGTAAGTGATGGGGCACAGCTGTTACAAGGGCAGTCGTTATGTTTTACTGTTCAAATATGAGCAGAATGATACCTGCAAAGCGAAGGCCAAAACCGCGCCAAGCAAAGGCGATAGACGTTAATTACGCCGCTAATTAATTACACCGATTTTAACTCAGTATACTATATGTGGAGAGGTGCTTTAACTCATCGGGGAGGATGAGCAAGTAGGGAAAAAAAAGGAAAACGATTACTGGCGTGTGGGGGTGGTGGAGCAGGAGGCGTTAAAAGAACCCAATCCAGGAAGCACTCTGGAGAGTGAGACACCGACATGACCCCAACACGGAGCCCTTGCAGCAGATGGGGATGTGACCCTCATCTGCGGGGTACTGCTCTCATTACATACTGATATATAGAACTAAACTGGCACTCTGGGTAATGCCCCAGCATGTTTTGTTATTTGCGTATCATAGCAACCGGGCTGTTTAGGCTTATAGGCCCCGCCCACTCTCACCCTAACCCCCCCCCACTGCTGTTGTGGCCTAAGGCATTTTCCCAATACTGCGAGCTCTGTGGTGAGCTGCCCTCAAACATCTGCTACGAATTGTGGCGTGAGGGGGGGGGCGGCTCTGCACAGCGGGGTGTTCTGTTTCACCAAAATAAAAAAGGGGGAAAAAAAGGAAAAAACGAGGGAGGGTGGAGAAGAAGAGATTTGCCAGCCAACCAGAGAGGGGTTGGTGGACTGTGGACATGTGGCAGAAATGTGAAAGAGACGGTTTGCTTATTTTTCCGGTGCCGTGTCAGTATTTGCTGCTTCATTGACGTTTCCCAGGTGACGACTCCAACACCGGGGGAGGGTTAGGGTTAGCGAGTCTCAGGACCTGGGCCTTCCCGGACCAAACTGCCCCGCAGGATCCCACGGGTCGGTCCGGGGGCCTGTTCAGCAGCTGCAGGTTCTGCTGGATGTTATTTTTGATTCTGCTTTCAGCCGTTCCCTCCCGGAACCCTCCCGATTCCAGTTACGGGCAGCATGTCTCGTTAACATTTTTGTATATTTATTAGGACGAAAGAAAAACAATGATGGGAATGATTGGGTCAGTGCCGGTGCGAGATGTTAGAAAGCAAATCTGAAGAGAAATGGTTCGTGTTCCCCCATATTTGTTGTCACTGTCAATATCTGGTTTCTAAATATGAATATCCTGGTTAATTGCAAATGTCCCCATTGATGTCAGATTGCACTCAAAAGTAGCTCTTCATTCTGCCCTCCGCTGATAAAGCCCATGGACGTCACCATCAACATGCTGTGATTTATACCTGCGGCACATTTCCCTGCATAAATAGGAATAAGACCAAGCAGCTGACAGATGTTACACAGACAGCTCTTAGTTGAGGCAGTGTGCAGCTGGGAGGGCCGTGCCTGTGATAGGAAGGTCGCCGGTTCAAATCCTGTGGCTCATGCACTGTTGGGCCTTGAGCAGGGCCGTGACAAAATACTCAATGGACGCTAGGTAAACGGCTGACCCTGCACTTGGACCGCCGGTTTCAGTCTCAGCTGCGTGTGTGTATGCCATACAGAAGAGATGTAAGACACTCCAAGACGGGATGGATGAAAACTAAAGCAGTCCAAGGCCCTTACATAAATATGATGTCAGTATGAAATGAATAAAGTTTCATTTCAAAATGCATGCAGTCATTACCTACACCAGTGTTTGCCAACCCAGACTCCGGGGAACCCCGGACAGTCCACGTTTTTGCTTCCTCTCAGCTCCCAGCGCACCTGTACCAAGTATTTTGTGTTCCTGATTAGCTGGGAGGGAGCAAAAACGTGGAATGTCTGGGGTTCCCAGAGGATGGGGTTGGCAAACACTGACCTACACAGTAGGAGCAGAGTCATCAGTCCAAACCGTGACCACTTCGATCTGCCCAAACCCTCTTCAGCCAAAGGCGTATGATCCAGACACCTTCTCAGATTCACAGGATGCAGCATTTGCAGCTCGGGTTGATGTGACCACTGCTCCTCTTTGTCAGGTGGGCAGATATCATTTCCCTCTGCCAAAGGGGGGCAGGCTGGACCGAGTTTCCCTGGGGGGGTCAGTGAGGACGGGGACGTGCTCGGGCTGTCACGGGTCACAGAGGAGGGTCTCGGCTTGGCTGGAGCTACGTGGCTTCACACGGGGAGTATAAGGCGGGCGGGCG
>JAODLC010000036.1:18877059-18903412 GCA_026781145.1 Hippopotamyrus pictus | reverse complement strand
CCCCCCCCCCCCCCCCCCCCCCACCCTTATCACGATGACCAACGACACGTGTTAGCGGCGCTAAACCCCACCAGTCCTCTCCCTCGTCACTGCATGTGGCACTGTCCATACAAAGCTGCGGCCACACCAGCCCCCGACCCAGGCGGGGGCTTACCGTGAACATGCCCCCTCCCCCACCCAAGGCCGGCTCCCTGAACCCCGCTTCCCCTGTTAGCGGAAACCAGAGCAGCCGCTAACGTGCTAATGTGCAACCCAGACAGGTCACCCCGTCGCCTGCCACTGGTCAAAGCCCGCTACCCCAGCGTGACCCAAGAATGACGCTCTCAGCATCAGTAGCGGATCTCTTACCCCGCCATCTGAGTAATGCCCCCCAGTGAGACATACATTCCTATTATTCAGTATATAGAATTACATTTGGTCTGAATTTTGTGCTATTTTTATATAGATCTAAGCACAGCAAGCAATAACATTTTAAGGGAGCTTTTGGTTTCTTCTCTGTGGAGGTAGGAGGATGTTGTTACTAAAACGGTGTATGAAGCTACACCTGTAATGGTAGCTACTGTAAGAAGAATGCAGTAAATGCAGCAAATGCAAGAGAATGCAGTGAATGCAGTGTACAAATACTTAGCTACCTGGGCATCTATACACACACACACACACACACACACGTGTGCGCGCAAAAGTATTTGTATCAATACCTTTGTGGGGACTGTCCATTCATTTCTATGGAAAAAAATCCTAATCCCAGCAATGTCAACTTCACTCCCTACCTAGCCCTAACCTTAACCATAAATAACCAAACAAAATATGTCTTTTGGCGTTTTTAGTTTTTTGACGGTATTCACAGACCTTTGTCAGGACCTGAAAAATGGTCCCCACTACGTCAAAATAACAGGTTTTTATTACTTTGTGAGGAACACTTGGTGTAATATAAACATAATCTACACACACACACACACACACACACACAAATCCAGACAAAAAATATCCAAGATACATAGAGTTTATGGAACCACTAAAGGAAAAAGGATGTAAGTAAATTTATTTATTAAATTATTTGGTTCTTTAGTGTGTTTTACTAGCATACATTTGACTTGTGTGGTTTTTGCTATATGGTGTCCTGAATAGTATGAGGGGTGAATATGACTTATATACATAAAATCTGACATGTGAGGCTTTGCCTGTGTACATATAGACTACAGGAACAATCGCTGTGAGTGTTTCGCACAAATAACCCCGGCATATCAGGCCACGCTGAAGACGACCCGTCCTGAACTGAACCCAAACACACCCTTGGTATCTTGGTCTCCTCCCGGCTCTCTGACTAAAGGCTGGGGGGGCGTCTTCGCTTAAACATACTCACGTATCCGATCAGACGAGTCCCTCAGCGCCCCCCCCCCCCCACCCCAGGAGCGGCTGTGGGAGTGTAATGCTTTCAATCAATAGGCTAAATGGAAAATATCTCTTTTATTAGATGCTGGGGCGATTACCGCAAAGCCCTGATGCTTTATTTTATTATTTTCCCCTTCCAAGACATATATCATTTGTACAGTATCCAGGCCCCTGGGCTCACATTCACAGCAGTGTTGAGTGTTGAGCAGCGATCATATTCCTGGAAGCTCATATATCGGAATCGCCTAAGTTCTTGGGAAACGACGATAGATGAAATATCGCATCTGCACCCAAGGCTGCTCGCGGGAATCCTGCCGTCTTTGGGGCAGAATCCTGCACACTGTCTTAATGTTCCTCAAAGGTGCTTCAGGTTCACACAACCATCTCCAACTTCTCCCATATTTCCCACAGAGAGTAGAACATGTTTTCAGGTCCTTAATATTGGATATTTTGACTTGCGGTACCAAAAGTATCAAAAGTGTGGACAAGCCAAGCTGCCTACGACGGAGTGATAGTGCTGTATCACATGATCTGACCACCTGACCTAAACACAGTAGAAATGGTTTTGAGTGGTTTGATCAGAGAGTGAAGGAAAAGCAGCCAATGAGAGCTCAGCATATATGTGGTACATATAACATCCCAGGAGGCCACCTCATGGCATAGAGGAGACAGTAGGGTCAGCCAGTCCCTGGAGCAATTGGGGTTAAGGGCCTTGCTCAAGGGCCCAATGGTGGCATCACTCCACCAACCCAGGGATTCGAACCAACAACCTTCTGAGTCCCAACCCACACAGCTGTTCACCACCCCCCCCCCCCAAGATTTTTTTTTGTTTTATACTTTTTTGCTAAAGTGCACCATTCCATGTGCTGTTTTATAGTTTTGATGTCTTTATAAACATTTTAAAATTTACAGAATAGGATAAATAAAGCTTTCTGTGGGTAGGTGTATCCAAACCTTTGACTGGAATTGGAAGTATTTTTTATTTTGTTATTAAAAGGAAAAACCCACAAACAGCAGGAATTTCAGATCAAGGTGTATCATGGGAACTATCTGGATAAATATTTGACTGAGTTGCTCACAATAATCTTCTGGAGGCTCATGATGGGGCAGCTTTCAGTCTGTGGCCGTCTCCTAACACTGAAAGAGTGTTAATCATTCACACTCCAAGTAAGCTTCATCCGCATCAAGTAACAGCTCTTTCCCATAAAAACGGCACCACCAAACCAAGCCTGCAGAAAGAACTGAGCTCCGGGTCCCAGAACCCAGTGCAGAGGTTGCACTTCTCCGCTTATCTGGGAGACTCCTTCACAGGCAACAGTAACAGCTGGAATCCTCCCCCACGGAAAGGAGGGCCTCGTCTTTCCTGACCACTCTCCCGAGAGACAATATAGTCGAAAAGAGGTGGGTGAATGTTAGTTGCATTGTGACATTTACTGTTTATCATTTTATTTATTTATTTATACTGCAGTAAATTTTTAACCTACACGATTAAAGATACAGCAGAATCACCCCTGAAGATTCCTGTCACACTCTACCTCTTCATTTCTCCATATGCTAACTTTTAAGCGACAACATGTCTGATCCAGCTTGGGTCATTCTGTGTTTTGTAAATGAATAAACACCACATACAGGTTTACAGCATTTACAGTAGATCAGTAGCGTCGATTTGGGTATGGACTGCAGCGACGGGTCTCAGCCAATATTCAGGGAGTACCGTGTGTTTGGGGAGGCAGGGGGGCTTGAAACCAAATTTGCAAACTCACACCAGTAGATTCCTGTTTGATCAGGTCCTTGACTGTGCTTTATGGTAGACCAATGATCTACAAAACAGTGGCTATTTTGATCCTGGCTGATAATATTCAGCAGAAGCTTCCACGAAAACCGAAGTGTAATTGAGAAAGCAGGGTCGAACGGTTGCCGGCCTAGCTCAAGGGTCCAACAGCAAAATCAGCCAACTGACCCTGGGAATTGAAGCAGCAACCTTCCAACCACGGACTCGAGTCGCAAACCCTCAGAGATAGCCTACTGGAGGCGCCTTATATACGCCCTTATAAACCCAGCTATCTGCCACTCATGCCGTCCTGCTTCCGGAATTTGCAGCGGCTGCACGTTTCCCCGTCAGCGTGGAGATGAAGAACATGTCTTCAGAGTAGGAGAGTCTGGTACCTCGCCGTGGCCTGCTTATCCTCACTAGGAGTGTGTAGGTCTCATAATGCCTTTTTGAGGGAGGCCCTCAGTTCCTGATCACAGGTTCTGTGTTTCTTCAGGGTTTATAGGGTCCCCTTTGGACCAGAGTACTGCCAATGTGGTCACATGACCAGTGGAGGCTCAACCGGGATGCCAAGATCCATACTGCAAATAAAAACATCAACCTCAATCAAAACACACCCATTCAGAACCAAAGGCTCTGGGAAACAGGCTCAAGCTGCATCCAAAAGAAATATTTGTCTGTATTGATAAGAGCCCGTCTGCTGCCTGAAGCAAATTTTTTGCATGGCTGTATCACCTTGATCTCAAAATGAATGAAACTGGATGATGCTGTACAGAACATTGGCAATATTAGCTGAGTAGATGGTGCAACATCGCTCGAAAGCCAACATAGTTCAGAAGGTGGTGAGCTACCTGGCTAATATCTGCTTAACGGCTTTCTTTTCTCTCATTGGAGCGCAGAGTGGGCGGAGCCCACACAGGGTTATGGAGGTAGGATCGGGGTTAGGTCAAGAGGAAGCAGCCGTGAAACACCAAAACGAAACGACGACATCAAGAGCAAGAGAGTAAAAACCTGAGTGGAAATCCATTGTGTCTCTTCCACTGTAGCCCTGAGCCAGGATGCATCATGACGGATCGGTGCTGTGGATAAAGACCAAAACACCCGTGGTATCTCAAGAGGAACTACTAGGGGCATTAGTGATCATTGTCACCTGGGCTGTTTTTTTACATTATCTCTATTCACATCATTGAATAAATTCTGTTAATAGTGGTTTTATTGCAGTGAGCTGCTGCGTCACCTCACACCTCCAGGATTTGGGCTTTGAATCCCCCCCCCCCACCACCTTGTGCCCTGGGCTGCTTGGGAGAGACTCCAGCCCCCTATGACCTTTTCTAAAGTAGGTCCACAATCACTTCAAACAACCAACTGTGTCACCTGGGGCTGATGTTGGACCCATGGACACTGGGGGAAAACATCAGTACTTTGAAGGTTTAAACTTGAAAAACTCCTAGCTTTATGACTGCCAAAGATAACAGGGAAAGGTTCTATGACCCAATTTAACCCTTACTAAGTTAGAACGAGTAGACAAGTTATAGCACTTTCTCCACACTTTTATCTATAAATAACACATAAATCACACAATGTAACCTTTTACTGAGAAATGTACAATATGTTCATAACACATCTTTCTACTGAGCTATTATAAACAAAAATGTGGATCATCTTCAAATATTTGTTCATATTTATAAAGTTCTGTAAACATCATTAACAACGTTTCATATTGCTGACCTATTTGGAAGGCGAGAGAAATTCTTTTCATTCAAATCATTGAATTTCTTGTGGATATATTTTTATATATATTGGATACAGACAATATAGTCAGCAGCTTAATTTAAATGAATTCATCACTATTCCGGGCATCAGAATATCGTCTTCTTGGTGCTTCTTAGAAAAGGGGGCAGTTCTTTTTCTTGTTGCACTTTTTGAGTCTTTCTGGAAGAAGTGAAGGCCACAGAAGTAATCACTGCCGGGACACATGCCGGAATCCTGAATTGCTCTAGACGCAGTATAAGCGCGTTTACGCCTTAGGGCAGCGAGCGGCTTGGCCTGAAGACCAGGGGGCAGCGCTGGAGGGTGATGTCGCGGCCAGAGTCACCGCACACCCAGGCAGCCACCAGATAAAGGCACTTTTCATCCCATGGCTAAGGGCCTGGGGGTATAGGAGAGCTTTGGGAAGTAGGCCACTTGCGGCAGCCGCCCGGGGGCAGGGCCGAGGAAGCTGGTACCACCCGCGGGTTTGCACACTTGTTGGTAAAGCGACAGCCCGCCCGCTCCTGCACTGGCTGGCCGGCTGAGCCACAAACCTCCGATTCATAGCCACATCACAGTGTCCAGGGCACTCGAAACAAGGAAGAACTGCTTTTTATTATTATTCCCACAATGCATCAGGAGCACCCTGCAGTGTGAGTGATATGGCCCATGTCCAATCGAAGAATTTGATTTGCAGTCAGGGGGCGCTGACCTCAGACTTTATGGGGAGGAGTGGGGGGGGGGCATTCACAGGTACGTGGGGCTTCCCCACCAAGACAAAAAAAAATACTAAGGGTGGCCAGGAGGGAGAAAAACAAAGAAGCAGATGAATGAGCACCAGATGTTCTCCAGAAAACACACAAGTCATATGTGGAATCCACTATCAGGTCAGACTCTCAGAATTAGTACATCTCTGCTGTGGAATCAGATATATCCAACAGATCTTTGCTTTAAAATGCTGCTCTCTGCCTGGTGAAGACAAGTGAAAACGTCGGTGCTGAAAGGCAGCGACGCTATATCCGGAGATCTGAGCCGCCAGAATCTTATCAACTGCACACAATAAGTTGGCAAGAACTTCAATCGAGAAACTTGATTAGAAACTTTCCAGAAAGCCAGCCAGTCATGTGAAGGAGGACGTGAGTGTTTACACACAGAAACCATTTTCATAAACAATGAAATGAAAGCTTCGTCACTGTTACAGAAAATGATCACCCTGCCCCCCCCCCCCCCCCCCCCCCCCCCCCCCCCACAACCAAGTAAAATGAGCAACCTAACAGAATTTTGGGAGGCACTAGAGCCCTAGGTGTTCAGATCACTTGTAGCCTCAAATGCATCACTGACTCATAAGGTGTGGTGTGATTCAAGATGTGAGGACGCTGTGGAGGCGATCGGAAGGTCGCCGGTTCAGATCCAGGCATCAGCGCGGTAATGTCGCCATTGGGCTCTTGAGCGAATTCTTTAACCCCAATTACTCCAGGGACTGGCTGACCCTGCCTTCACAATTGCACGGATAAAAGTGTCCGCTAATTAAGTCCATTAAACCAATTTAAAGGCCTGGCTGAGAAGGGGAGGAGGAGATTAATTTCAAAGCAGGACATTTTGCGGAGGAAACAGCTGGATGTGACGGCAGGGTGAGGGAGATTTAAAGATAACCCCCCCACCCCAGCTACTGTAGAGGAAGTACAGACGCCGAGCAGGAAGCAGGGTCAGAATGACCTGCAACGCGAGCGGCTACAGGATGTGCATTCAGATGTATCTCAGCACCTTCATCCTCGCTTTTAAGGGGATGGGTTCGGTCTCACGGTTTCAATCAATTTGGCTTCAAGCAACCAGCAAACAGCTGCTGGGTGAGAGCGAGCGGGGGTCCTGCTGGAGATTTTGGGCCCCCAACCCAGACTCATCCAATAATGTTCCAAATTTTTTAGGGTCCCTCAGTGAATCGCCCCAACTTCACCCCTCTTTAAGGCCCCTTGCAGTGCGGGAGGGTAGGAGGGCACGGTGAATCCGAATTATGCCCAAAGTGGAGTGATGTCAGAGGTACAGACATCACGCTGCTTCTGAGGGAGAAGGACGTGCGCCGTGCTCAGCATAACAGGGAAATTAATGGGGGCCATGATGGGGGGGGGGGGGGGCTTTCGCTCTCGGTTGCAGTCGGTGGAGCAGAGTTTCGCCGAAACACCAAAGACAGCACCTTCGGACGGACCGCTGCAGATAAGCGACGTGTGGCTGGCTTCCTGTCCCACTTTGGGACACGAATTACTTTCATACCGTCGTCTCTTTTGAGTTTTATAACTACAGGTGCCGGGGGTTTCGGGGGGCTGAGAGGGGCTCACTCCCCAGTACAGTCCCAGCTGGCACAGATACCACACACAGGCCCGCGGGCATGAGGCGCCGCTCGATCTTCATGCCTGAGAGAACGACGTGACTCAAGCGAAACTCTGAGGGCCGCCGGTCTCTGCACCAAGCTGCGGCAGCTTCACTTCTCCCCAGCGGCGCCGACCGCAGCGCCGCCCCTGGGCCGGGTGGGCGGGGCATTCTGACATCAGCCGCGGAACCACTCGGAGCCGCCTGTGATGTCACAGACCGCCGGTTGGCCCCGAGACCCAGGGCCCCCACGCCACCCCCGATACCCACAGTGACGTCTGTCTGCAGTCCTAGCCCACACGATGTGAGAACCTGCCCTGTCCTGGCAGCGGCGAAGGGTTCCACTCACCGCTACGCTGTGGAGCAAAGCCCTAATGTCACGGATCTGTCACAGACACGCCCCCGACACCCGGAGTGTCTTTCCACAGCGTGATCGGCGTGTGATCTGCACACTCGACTGACATCATCTTCAACTAACTTCTGGTTTTTTAACTGATCCTATATGTACAGCTAGAATTTAAATCATCGATATGCAGCTTGATTCCTAACAATCTAATAACCTAATAAATAAACGAATACACATCATATATATTTCAACTATATTCCTGGCCTTCATGATAAGCACAGTCCAAGCACAGTCAAAATTCAATTCCTTGCTGATTTAGTTGCATATAAATTTGAGTATAATAAGAATTCTTGTATATTTATTCTGCTTATACAGAATGTTTCTGTCATAGCAGCCAATTCATACTGAATTTACCCTTCAAACTAAATGCCAGCTCATCTCCTTCATACGACACACATAAATCACTGTGCTTTTAGTTCTAAATTTAAAAAATAATCACCTTATATGACAGACATAACAGGAAACATTGAAGGTATGGTTTGGCAACGACTTTGTACTGCCTTATGTATATTTTACACGGAAACAGAATTTACAAGTATATTTATAATTATATTATAAAAGTTATTTATAAATTATTGTATTTGTATATATTTTATTTGCAGCTGGTCGGACAATAACTGAATTTCATTATCTGCACACAAAACTACGACAATAAATTGTATTGAAGCTGAATCTTATCTAAACTCAGGAACAGTGCTTTAGCAAAACAGTTGTGGAGACAGCAGAGACAGACTTTAAGGGACGTTCGTTCATTTTTGGGGGTTTTCCTCTGGTGCTTTCACGGGCATGAGAGGCGGGTCGCCCGAGAACCACCACGTACCCGTGGGACCCAAATGTCAGAGCGAGATGGCGAGTGTTCTGGTGGGTTTGCCAAGCCCTCCACCCAAAAACGCGGGGCGGCCCGCGGGCGGGGCTCCTGAACCGGGAGCCTCACCACACGCTGCCCTTCGCACGCGTGGAAATTCACCGGGGTTGAGGGGACGTGATATTTAAACGACAGCAAAAGGCTGAAACCAACTTCTTCAGTTTCGGTTTCACTCTCTCAGGAAACGATATCCCCGTTCTGCGCACTGCATGACGACCTCACTCTTCCCAGCCTGCCCTTTCACTTAGCTCTTCTGCTTTATTTGAACTTTTTTTTTTTTTTTTTTTTAACAATTCATGTATACATTGTTTATCCATCCGTTTCCCGTAATGGCTTACCCGCCTCGAGGATGCAGAGGGAGCGAAGAATTTCCCACTGGGAACAATAACGTGGTTTCATCTTTAGGCCACATGGGGGGCACTGGAGAAATCTTGCTTTCCATGAGGCACACAGCAGGCTTGGGGGGGGGGGGGGGGGGGCACAGGACAAACAGGTATGCAGTGCCCCTAGATCGATTGGGACCAAAGGGCCGCGCTCAGGGGCACAATAGTACCGTCAGTCAGCTCGCCCAGGGATTTGAACCAGTAATCTTCTGATTGCATGACTGGTGACCTAACTTACTGATCCACACACCACCCCCATGCATTTATGCAGCAGGGACTGGGAAGTGTAAGGGAGAATGTGCATTGAACCCACAACCACATGTAGCCACAATGCTGCCCGCTAAGCCACTGCATATCTGTGTATAAAACACATATACACGCAGGTGATACGAACAACGGTTCCTCCCCTGGGAGTTTGCAGTCATATTACCGCTCCGTCCTCGAAACAACCTCGCTCTAAAATGCAGACGTCACAGAGGACAAAGCGCTCTGTCGTGGCGCGTGATAAATATTTCAGCCATTTGTCACACAGACATATAAGTGTCATCGTGGAATAATAGACGGCTGTGAGAGCATTCAAATACTGGAAGCTCGGGTCCTTTTCTCTCATGAAGGCTGTCCAAAGGATTGCCTGTCATATTAATATTAGCATCATTTGCATGCTCTGTATAAATCAAATGTATTATTATTATTTATTTTTTTTAATTTTTTTTTATTTTTATAGACCTTCATCAGAAACAGAAGGTGTGTAACAATAAAAACTTTTTGAAATGCCTGTTTTAAGTGCGGTGTGCCCTCTAATATCGATGTTAAGATCATGGTAGCTGACAAACATAAGGAGCAGGACCTAAACCGTGGACCTGGCACCGGTTGTGGTTGGCTTGTGAAGCCAAGGTTTCGCAGAGGGCATCACGAGGGGCAGTTCTGTGCCAGCGATCCGTCTTTCGGGTTCCTGGTGGCACGGACGCCTCTGGGCATGCTCCCCGTGACTGCCCGCCCACCTCCGCCCGCCGCGTGCAGGAGCCATATGGCGCACACACACGCCTCAGAGCACTCTCAGGCCCGCCACCGGGTGGCGCGCCATAACGGCAGCGGGTCCAACCCCGGCCAGGTCCGCTTCAGAGGCACGGGGAGATCCTGGAGAAGCAGGAGCGCGATCGTGAGAAGATTCACGCGGGGCACATCAGCTGGAGAGGAGCGTGGATGGATACTCCCACGCCGTTCCTTTGCTTTTCGTAAAAAGAGGACCCACTCTGATTAGAAAGCCACAGAGGTAAAACAGGCACTTTTAATTTAGTAGCTTCCGGCTTGTAGCCCTAAGAGCAGAAACACGGCTGAATATGAGGGTGTATATGAGGCTGCTTTTGGAATTTCCAAAAAAGAGAAACAGTTCAGCAGTAATGGTCCTTTTTGCCCCATATAAATTCAGCAGAAAGATTTCTCGGTCTCAGGCCTCTGCGCTGTTTTTGTCACGCCTGCCATTTTGGTAGCTTAGCCGTAGCTAAACTTCTCTCTGGCCGTCCTCACCGTGCTATGTGAGCCTGTACCAGGGGCCATTTCGCTCCAAATAGGCTGTAAGCTTCTGAGACGGCCGTAACCGCATTTGAGCTACAACCAAAATGCGTTGAGGGCTTAAGAGCCGCTCCGGGCGGGACGGCGAACCGGACCACGTGACACGGGGGCAGTGCTGGTCGAAGCCCATGTAGCGCCCTAGGCCAGCTTCGCCGCCGGCGCCCCCAGTCTGTGACAAAGTGAAACTAGCCTGCTAGGCTGGTGCCCCATCAAAATATGGCAGCCAAGGCGGGCGCCTGAGGACCCGCCTTTTATGGAGCCAGCCAATGAGGCAAAATGAATGAATGTTTTCATTACCCACCCACCCACCCACCCACGGACTTCCAGACAAGAAGATCCTGCTTGGTCAATTACACTGCTCCGATCTATTTTTAAACTAGAGCTTTTCTGAATCACTCCGGCATTTTTCAGGACATGCTGTGGCTGAGTATAAATATAAATATGAATATATGCGCACTTCAGTCATCTTCTTCTGCAATGTCCTGCCAGAATCGTGGTAGGTTCTCAGACATCGCCAAGCACTCTCAGCTCTCAGCTAATTCTAATTGGAATTCTGAACTGGTCAGCATTTCTCGGCAAGAAATGGACTGGTTTACCAGTAACCAAACTGGTAGACTTAACAGTGAGTAATACAATACAACCGCCCCAGATCTTCTATAACCCCATCTGAAACCAACTGATAAGCTTACTGGTATTGGCTGGAATTTCCATGATAACGTTAAGCAGGTAGTCATAGCCCCAACCAACATGATAAATCTCCATTGAAGTCACTACATTCAGTCGTATTTAACATCTGAATTCTTGAGATTCACTCCGTTCAGAAAGCAAATATAATCCAGCTGTTCAGCACTTAACTACTAAAACTATTATATCTGACAGCACTACCTCTAACATCTGCATGAAATATAGCTTTTTCTTATTTACCCCATGGTTGCTAACTGTTAACCGTAATCCATTGCGACATGCTGACGACCAAGCACAGGTTTAATTTTCCAGCTAGTATAGGTCGTGCCTGTCTTGGTCAAATTGCTTTTTCAAATGAACAGAATATTCATTTAAGCCTCAAATTATGCTTCAATAAGCCAGAGTACCTCAATACGGCATTTTCAATTATTCCACCATAATGTTTTTATTACATGTAACTTGAAAGTGGTTCAGTTTACTAGTAAAAATCGCAAAGTAAGTCATAAGAAGTAAGTCGTGTTTTTGACATTTAATAAACACCATAATTATAGCCAGATGAACAAACAGTCCACAAAGAAACAGCGTTCTCAAACTTCACCTGTGCTTCTCTCAGACCAGCCGGCTCTTTATACCCGAGCTTGAGAAACTAGTCACCATTAGACACGGATATTAAAAAGCATTAGCGCAGTGCAGCGAAGCATTGAAATCAAACTGAAACAAAACATGAAGGAGCAACAGTAAATCATAGCAAGTAGAGGCCAAGAAGACGAAATCCGTTTTTTAGCGGAGAGGTGGGCCACACCGGTTACGAAGCGAGCGTCTGGTGATCAAGTCAGATAAACATCAAAATGGCCGGGACTAAAAACCATTATCTGATCCGATGGGTCCTCTGGACACCTGTCCCTTATTTATTAATGAATTCACCACCGTAATCCCTTCCCTCCAAGATGACTTGCAATCACCCGCTTTAGCATGAAGGGAATGTTGAACAGTGTTTTTAAACAGGACTCTGATCTGATCTGATTCTGCGTTTCGGACAGTTTGTTTGAGCTGGGAGCTCAGGCCTCACTGGCCATGAGACCAGATCGTGTTTGTCTCATTCGTCTGCGGTGCACATGCGCTTACCCAGAGACGTGTGTGCCGTGGTCGCAGAACGAAAACACCTCACGATGCGAAAGAAATCCCATGCACATTTTTCATGGTGTCAATAAAAACATAGATACAGAAAGGCAGCCTTTGTGTGTGCGCAGAACCACATACCGATCGTTTGCAGGTGCTAATCAAGCATCAACCAACATGGCGCATACTCACAGTATTTTTCTCTAATACAAAATAAAAGATATAGTACTAGAATGCGCAGAATTTTACTAGTGTATGTTAAATAAAAACACACCTTATCTTCAGTATCTTATGCATCTTACAGCAGTAGTAAAGAATATTGCCTTAAACTCAGTGGCAAACTTTACTTAATATGTGTACATTACACCGAGATAAATCATTATCGCCCCAGAGGCCCAGTATGTAGGAAGTGGGTCGGCTCCGGGTCGTCCAGGTCGGTCAGCAATTCAGGGATCTGCTGGTGACCACGCTGCCCCCTACGTGTGACAGGACAGAACCGTTGTTGGGGTTAGCCCTGTGTTCAGGTCCATTTCCGGGGGACAAAGAAACCATTGAACCAGCAGGAGAGGGATCTGGGAGGGGAAGGAGCAGCTTCCGAAACATTTCAGCCTGGAATTTCGGGGGAAGGTGTTACATAGCTCTAAATATTTGTTGTCCTGTAACCATGGTAACCACTCTGAACCGGTTTAATAGCGAAACTGGCCGTCGATACCGCGGCAGACTTTGCAAACTGGTTTCGATGGCCTGAGCAGACAGACGGTCTCTCTGCCTCGCGGCTGATGACCGGCGGCAGACGTGGAGACAGGAGAGTCGACGAGGCGAGCAAAAGCTGTGTAATGATTAACCCCCCCTGACATCCGGTCACCCTTGACCTAAATACCTGGATGCGTAGTCGCTGCCGCATATCCCGCCTCGCGCCCAGGAGGGGCCGGGGCGATGCACACGGTGTTACTGACCTGCGTGCGGGGGGGGCGAGCTGGTGGGCTCACGCCGCCCCTACTGCTTGGTATTCGGATGTGGGGAGGATATACACTGACGGCGTATTGCATATTACATGTAGAATAGTTAATATGCTTCTCATTGCTTATAATTATTACTAAAACAATTATTATCATTGTTATTATTATTATTATTATATTATTTATTACACTGGTTTCACTTGACACTATGAGAGTTTCAGTGTCACCCTGCCAGTCTCAGCAGTTTCCAAACAAAGACTCAAGGTTACAAAAATATTGCTTGAAATGCGGCGACACAATTCCTCGAAGAGAACACAGGGGGCGCCGCGTCCAATGTGCTGAAATATGGAGCAAATGTGACGCACCCTGAAATGCTTCAAGATTGCGCCAATTCTCAGGTGTCAGCCACAGAGTCCGATTGGCCCCAGAGGTTCGTGAAGAAACACAATCCCGGATCGATGCCTGAATGTCGTAGAGCGAATCCCGGCCTTTGAGGGGCGGTGATCCCCACCATCCCCCACATGAGCATCGCCGATCCTGCCTGGGCCACCCTTTCTCCGCGATGCCAGCCGGGGGCCGCACACTCACGGGGGCCTCATAGGGGAAACTGCAGACCCTGATTTCATTCCCAACTGTAAAGCGACAGTGTGTGACTTGGTGTGTTAGAATGCTGTAGCTGTGATCGGAAGGTTGCTGGTTCCGGAGCCTAGAGATCAAAGTCATTTTTGGGCCCGTGATCCCTAAACCATCACTTTATGGACTGTCTGACCATGATTTCTCAGAAATGTATGTTGCTTTGGACAAATGCATGATAAATTAATGCCTGCCAATTCTTACTTTTTACTATCAATTTGCATTTAGCTTGTAAATGCATAGCTTGTCTGTTTTGATAAAATCCTTACACAAAAATGTTCTGAGGGCAGATAGAAAAATTACTAGTTCAGAGAGCTAACCAATCAGATTGGAGAGGAGGTAGGTCCAAGCAACTAGAGGAGGCAGGAACCAAGACATCTGATTGGCTGTTCCCACCTCCCCAAGTTGCTTGGACCAGCCTCCTCTATAATCTATAATGTATAATGTGAACCGATCATTTTTCCTTCTGTCCTCAGAACATTTTTGTGTAAGTAAATCTATCTCCCATGAGCAAAAGGCACGTTCACCCACCTGTATAACCACTGATATTTGTTGTTGGTCAGAAGGTGCTGAGAAACTCTTGTAGGGGCCCCAAACCCATGCTGCTGACGAAGACCCCTGAACGCTATCTTTCCTATACCCTGGGGGGGGGCAGCCTCGCCTGCGCATTCCTGTAAACCCACTTCTGTACCCATGGCCTCCTACACAGAAGGGGGGTGGGGGGTCAGGGAACAGAAGATGAAGTAGAGCGAGGTGGGAGGTGTTCCCCCAGTCATGAGAGAGGGTGGGTCCAGCATGAGCATGGACAGGACAGGAAGGCAAACAGAGAGAACTGACGGCCGTCAGAGATCAGACGTATGGAAATCACGTCACAGGCAAAACTGCTAAAAACAGCAGAGCGTCCACTTCACTTCCTAGCCGGGTCTCCTGTATACTGAGAAGAAAAGCAGAAGTTCCTACTCATCAACGACTCCAGCAGAAGCAAAATCACACTTCCATCCGTTCATCTTACAGCTGCCAATCTCGAACAGGTGAGCCTTCACAGGGCAAAAGGCTGGGGTACAGCCTGGATGGGATGCCTGTCTATCACAGGGCAGCTTAACAATATAAAATGCACTTTTATTACAAGTACTCCCCCCCTTAAAAAACTTCAATACGACATCCCACCACCAGCATCTGCATGTAATGACATTCCAATTCAATCATGATATAACTGGCTTGTTTATGTTCTGCAACTTTTGTTTAACAGGGGATATAACCTAAGAGTACAAGTCCCCCGCCCCCCCCCCCCCCCCCAGCTGGCACGTGTGTGCGCGTGCATGTGGAGAGGAGGGGGGTTTCCTGCACTAGCCGAGGCTCCGTCCAGCGGTGCATTGTGCACAAGGTCACAGCCCAGCGGCGGGGGGGGGGAGCAATCCCACGCGCACCCGTCTGGGGGAGAAACAGCCAAACAATGGAAAGCAGCAGATGTGCCGTGCGGAAAGTTCCAGAGTTCCTGTTGCAGCAGGGATGCAAAATGTCGAAGGAGCCATTGCAGCAGCAAGGCATGGCAAGCTGATAAGAAAAACAGCTGAAGCCAAAGAATTTCTATATATATCATTGCCCGGCAATAACACAGTATTCTTTCAGAGCTCGTGTATAAACATGTTTACACTACAATGAATTTCTGTTTTTCATTAAGGCACTTCAACATCCGGGGATCGTGGTCCGATAGGCAGTGCTGTAACCTCGCACCTGTGGGTGGGGGGTTCGCATCCCCCCCCCCTATTCTGGGTGTGCACAGGCTGAATGTTCCCTTTGAGTCAAAGGGGCTTCCTGCTGTAGTTAGAGTGACTGGCATCTAATTGCTGGCCATTTTGTCATAACTGTATGTCCATCTTTGATTTAAAATGTAATGCTTTAAAAAAATATAACAGTGTGAAAAGAAATAATATGTTTAATTTAGGTTTGCTAAACAAATAGTCAGAAAGTTGTCAAAACAAATTCTCACAATCCTGCTATTCACGCACTAGATGAGAATAATGTATCAAAAAAACATACCGCCCATCAAAGTCCTTCTCTACCTTTACTGTGTGCCTTTAAATTCATATGATCCTCGAGGGAATAGTGCGAGGGGCCCCCACCCCACCCGACGCTGCGGTGAAGGGGAGGGGCAGGCTAGGTGGGGCGTACAGCCGGCCCAGCAGTGAGATCCGTGAAATGTGCCATTAAGCCGGGTTGGTATTTTCTTAGCCTCCGATTTGTTGAAGTTCAACATAAAACCTCACAGTCATTATCATCCGGGGGGGAATTTTCCACACGGCTGGCTGCTACACACCTGAACTAAAAGAAACACGTGTGACTGCTCACTTCTTACCCCTCAAACCAGCGACAAAAAAAGAAAAAAAAAGACAAGAAAGTGATGAGATCCCTGGGATGTGGCCCTGATGTTTATCTAATGTGACATGCGGGATAAGATTCCCATGATGCAGCCTTGGCATTTATCTAACGTGACACGAATGATGAGATTCCTGTGACGCAATCCTGACGTTCCGCGAACAGGACATATGTGATGAAATTCCTGTGACATGGCCCTGACCTTATGCTAATATGACATACCGCATGTGATGAGAATTCTGTAGCATGATTCTGTCGTTTATCTATTGCGACACGTGTCATGACATTCCGAAGACATGGCCCTGACACTTACCTAATGTGACATATGTGATGAAGATCCTATAGCATGATTCTGATGTTTAGCCAACATGACATCCGTGATGAGATTCCCGCAACGTGGCCCTGATGGTTAGCTAACGCAACATAGGCGATTCCTGTGACACGACCCTGTCTTTTAGCTATCGTGACACGTGCCATGACATTACCATGGCCCTAACACTTGGCTAACGGGATGAGATTCTTGTGACACAGCCCGATGTTTGGCTAATGTGACATTCGTGCAACTGTGTTGGGACCCAACAATGGTAACTTTCACAGTCTGCCAAGTTGGCCTGTTTTCGCATTCATGATCAGCAGACTGTAAGAGGTTTGCGTTTACTGTTGAGCTGGGAGGCCTTCGGAGGCTGTATCAAGCATGGGAGCCATGACTAGACTCATTACGTAAAATGTTTCAGAATGGTACTATGTGCCATTAGACGGAAAACCTGCAACTTGGGCTGTGGCAGCTGCTACCCTACAGCCCAACATATAAAACCAAAACGGGATCCCAGACTGATGCCCCTATTTTCACTGGGACACAGAGGCTGGGATCTCAGGGCTGGAAACAGCAGGACACATGCAGAGAATTACATTTAATTGAGCAAAACCACCAATTTGAGTAGTTAAATGACCAGGTTGGATGGACAACCTTGAGCTTTCATTCGTTTTTTTTTTTTGATGAATTGGGGGTTGTCACGTGCTGTGCCGTCCCAGCGCCAGAAACCTTGACAGGGTAAATTTTGCCATCAAGCTAAAACGCAGCCAAGGCTTGAGATCCTGACATGTTAACACGGGAGAGTGTTTTGTTTACCAGATGGCGGAGCTGCGCTCACCTCGCAGGGGCCCAAATGGCAGACGTACGGAGCCGAACAAAAAGGCCCCCAGTGAATTTCGCTGCCCTCTAAATGTCTCCCACATCTAGGTGGTTCCACAGATGGGAGAGGAAAATACGGGTCGAAAAAGTGAACTGAGAACTCGCAAGACGAGTCAGAAAAGCGGCAAAAACATCTGCAGGATTGAACATCACAGCCAGTTAAAACACTGGCGACTCCAGACCTGCAAGTGAACTCCAGCGTGGAAACCTGAGAACCAAGAGATGAAATTATTATCATTAATAAATCACTCATTGTGATTGTTCAGACATTTTCCCTGCTTCTGCAATTAACCGTGTTATTTTTACATTTCACTTATGATTACAAGCGGTCAAAAAAAACACAGGAACAACAAATAAAACACTAATGAGGAAACTATGACAATAAAATCTCTGCTCGCTCTGCCTGCCAATATTTTTCTTTTTTTGGGGATAATTTTAAAAATTATCACAGCAATCATACACAAAACCAGAACATAATTCAGAACATTACTACTTCCAAAATGGAAATATTTATATTCAGCTTTCTTTGAGAAAATAAATGGCTCAGTTCTCTGGTAGCTTCTCGTAGGTAAACAACACGGACTGAAATCTGTGTGGGTCAAAGGGAAGCAGTACAGAACCATGTGTGCTAATCTAATTTCACAGCCCATCCGGACAAGGATTCATTTCATTTATTTAGCAGATGCTTTCATCCAAAGTGACAAGAACGCAGAGTCACACAGTCCCTGGAACAACTGGGGAGTAAGCGCCTTGCTCAATGGCCCACTGGCGAAATACACTCCAACCCAGGGACTGGAACTGGTGACCTTCGGATCACAAGTGCAGAAACTTAACCAGTTGAGCCACACACCACCCCCAGGATGAGGGGTCCAAGGAAAAACCTTAAATATATTAGTTATATAACCTTATATACATTTAGACACACTGAAGAAAAGCACTGTGGAGATGCGGTGATTCATGCCAGGCTGAACGACAAAATGCTCTACAAACAGTATACACCCGTGGAAAAAAATTAAGAGACCACTCGATATTTTTAAACAAATCTGCATTTTTAAATCTTGCTTTAATCGCAGTTCTGCTGGCAGACGGCTACACTGAGAGACAGGCTGCTTCCAGGTTCAAAATTCCTATGACAGCAGCAGACAAGAATAAGATGAAGCAGGAGACACTGGGAACGACCAGAAACCAGGCAGGTAGAGGGCAGAAGTGACTTTCTAATGCCAGAGATGACCGTTACCTTATCCGACAGTCTGTCATGAATCAGGGGATGACATCAAGTGACCTTCAAAAGGAATGGGAAACATTAGGTGCAGGTGTGAGGTGCACTGTTCACATCAGGCTCCTAGAAGCAGGACTGAAGTCCCATGAAGCAAGAAAGAAGCCCAACATCAATGAGAAACAGAGAAGATCCAGGCTGCAGTTTGGAATATATATCTTAACATCCATACATTGAGAAATGAACGAAACAAAAAAATTGCGCTTAATTTTTTCCACGGCTCTACGTGGCACGTAAACTTTAAAATAAAGATTTTCATTCATTTGTGAATGGGAGTACGGGGCAGGGGGGTGGTGGGGGAGTTTTCTCCTGCTCCTGGGTGCTAATGCATAGAGACGCTTGCAGGTCTGGTGCCCTTTTATTTCCCAAACCTATGCAACTCAGGTCGGCGCTTTTCCCATAAACCATGCACATCCTCAGAGGTGAAGAGGTGAATTGTGCGGCCTTCTATCACCACTGTCACATCCTGTCACCGACTGATGGGGGCGCTGTGAGTCTCAGGATGTCAACTCACTCTGTCCATCCCAGTGCTGATAGACTGATTTTGCAGTTGTACCTCTTGACAAGCCCCCTAATCCCCAGTTGCTCTAGGGATCATCTGACCCTGCTTTCTCTCAAAAAAAAAAAACGTATGCCCTTTAAGATAAAATGTCTGCTAAATAAATATTAAAATGAAAACTATGGAGGGAGGGGCAAGTGGTCCCTTTTTGGGTTCCCACCTGTAATTATCAGCATTATTCTTCATTCTCCAGAGACACCAATCCACTTAGCCACAAATTTTGGGCCTACAAGAGGAGAACAGATTACCCAGAAGGAGTAGGGAGAACATGCACCACACGGAGCAAAGCAGGGGGGCATGAATCACACCAGCAATGCTGGAGGCTTTGGTGCAGGGTGCTACCCACAGAGCCACTGCACCTCAAACTATTCCAAGAAGTATTCTCTATAAGCAAGCGAAAGGCGGAAACAAAAAGGACCGGGGGCTTGTTTATAGCTTACAATAGGATCCATGGCCAGAGACTTGGTTACAGGAAATCTGAACTTGTAAGAAGCTTGTAATTACTCTGCGTCTGTTCCACAACCCTGACATGGGGATCTTGTACAGGGTGGTTAATTAGATTCCCGTTATCAGGTCATCTAAGATGCAACATGCACACACATTTCTCAGTTATCTATGCTACAAAATACTGCAGCCCGGGGCCCTTAGATCCTGTGATATTAAGAATCGGTCGACTGACACCTACTGATTTGCCAACAGCCGCCAGCAAAGGGCCAGGCACTGTTTCGCTGTTTAGTCCTCCGTGAAAAATAACTGCTGGAATTTTTATTTCTCTTACCACAGTGCGTGCCGATAGCAGCGCGCTACACCCGTTTTCCTTTCGATTGATTGATGGGTTTTGTTTTCGCCTGAACCCGACGGCCGTGTGTTCAGAACGGTGTGTTTATTTCAGGTTACGTTTCGTTTTACAACGTGCCTCAGAACGACAATAAATTCCTTATTGCGACAGGATTCCCCAGCGGGGATCGTCTGAGACCGAATAACGCAAGAGGCAAGTCTGAAGGGAGGGCAGAAATTACACAAGAGAACGCGTTATTTACGGTTTAAATGCCATTTAATGCACAAGTACAAACAGACTTAATTAAGCAGTAAATACCTAAACTCTCTTTGCCATTCTACTGGATTTTGTTAAATGTCACTGCAGAGAATTTAATTAAAGAAAAGAGGAAATGCAGGACAAAGACAGATTCAAGTTATTTTAGTGGATACACTTCACTGATAGATCAAGCAGCGCAATAATTAAGCAGCACTTTTCTGCTGGTACCAGCAACAGATTAACTACGGTGGTTTAGAACTTATTTGCACTTAGCCATGTGAATCCACCCCCCCCCTCCCCCTCACACACACACACACACACTTGGACTAGAAGTCTAAGAAAATGGACATCTTAGAGGATCTCAAGAGTAATGACAGTCATCCAGACCTCCATTAAACAGATAACAGCATCTGAATTAATGTCTATTATAATTTTTTGCTGTACGCCAGAACTGCACAAATCAGCTTATGTTTTATTCATGTAACAGCTTTCTTAGTCTGGTTCTTAATGTGACAAATACTCTACGTGAACGACTAAGAGCAGACATGATTAAATGTATTGTAGCTAGAAGCAGACTAAAAGCAGTACTTGTTATATATTCATGAAAAAAGTGAAATGACTGCATCGGTCTACCTAGTGAACATCATCGAAACTGATGATGTGGGAATTTTGAAAACCACAATAAATAAATAACGCGATCAATAAAATTTATCTATTTGAAATAACTTCGAATACAACTTTGTAAACATGATCGTGTTAAACCCTAATGTGCCCGACTTCCATTACAGGCTCTAAAGTCTGGAAGTGCGTTTTACAGTTTCAGTAAAGTCGATTGAATAAATAAGCAACAAAGACACAATGATACTATTTATCATCGCTACTAATTTGCGTCACGGATGTTTTAAGTTGTCACTGGAACCCAATTTCGCCGTTTTACTCTATGTCTAAAGAACCGCCGCTTTCAGCCTTTAAGAGACATTTTGCAGCGTATCAATCAGACGCCTGGTCTGGGAGAGAGACCTCCACGAACCCCCTCTACGGGACCTTATTCGCAGCGTCCCCCCCATGGGCTGCTCCCGAGAAAGCGGCGGCCGAGGCGCCGGCTGTTGCAACGGGCTGAAATTCCTCAGGGAATGGGGCAAAGATGTATGACTGCAGGAAAAACGAAGAGCGCTCCACGTTCGGCTAAGGCTAAGCGATGTGGCTGAAAGTATAAGATGAAAATCAAGGAATAAAATACCGCTGTTATTCCCAGTGTTTCCTAATTTACATAATTATACCAGTTAAAATGTTTCGTAAAGAGAATGCTGAATACAAGTGTATTTAAATGCAGTAGATTGTATTTGTTCGTCAAAGATTTCTCAGACAACACGAAGTTCTGTAAAAAAAGTATACATTTTAAATTAAGACACTAGGTATATAATATACGTATAAATAATGACAATTTATGTCCTTTCCGACTAGTTAGTTTCCTGACTCTGGGTTAACGCTGGGTAAGGAGCGACATCGTTCTTCAATAGTCTCTGCACTTTTGAGAGGCTCTCTCAAAGCAAACGGCCGAAGCGCAGAATAGCATGTAACTTTAACTAGTATGTTTATGAACCAAAACATAAAGCAAACTTCATTTTACCACGGCAACACCGCATATACACATTTACATTTAGAGTAATTGCTTCGTCCAAAATTATGAATAAAGTCCTAATTATAGGGTTTTAAAAGAGTTGATCCAAAATCAAATGTTACGGGACAAAAAGAAATTAAATCAGTTGCATCAACTTATCCAGAACCACAGGTAAGTCACATTAAAAGTTTCATGACAAGAATATAAAAAGAATATTTCAATACTTGTGTGCATTTAATAATACAACTGAAACAGAAGAATTACAAAACTACTTCTACGATTAAAAAAATATGCTCCTACAACGTAACCAGTAAACACGTTCCTGCTTATTCTTTAATGCCTTGGTGAAACCCTAGACACACTCGACTGTAATCAGTACAGCCCCTTTATTATCGCGACTTAATTCTTTTCATGCACAATATCCCGCCACTGTCCGAAGCTAAGCGGGTAACCAGATATTCAAAAACAATACGTAATCCCACAATGCACCGCTCCGGGATTTGCTGCATTACCTCATCCCATAAGGCACCACGACAAGAATCTTCTGGGTGGTTGTCTAGGAAACGCACCTTAGCGGAACGCCCAGTACGTCGCCTCCAGCCAATAAGAAGCAAGAGGCATGACATCATTGCTATTTTTAGAGTGGCAGCAGTAGCAGATAAGGTTAGCTTCCACGCTGGAGTTCAGAGTATATAGATCATTGCAGAGGAAGTGCTGGTGTCTGAGAAAGTGTGTAAACGCAGCACCAACTTCATTACTATCTTATTTTGATTCCGAGACATCAGGCTTGAGAAGGTTAGGGATCGGTACACGGAAACTTTACACAAGTTTTCGTCGCGTTCCACATCTGACTCGCCTTCCCGGCCGGTTGTCCGAAACCGACATTTAAAACTGGATTAAGTGGAAGTAGCGACAGTTTTCCCAATCCGCAAGATCCCAGCGAAGGCGGCTGTTAAACTCTGAACTCTCAACGGGAAGCGGAGACTGTCCCGCGGCAGCTTGAGGAATCATTGAGCGCTACTTATAAACTTTTGGACAAGTTCCGATTCAGAAGACCGCTGTCCCGCTGGTCACTCTTCTGCGTCTAACAAGATGGAAACTACTTTCTACGACGACTCTCTCAACAGCGCCTTCTCTCAGCACAGCAGTCCCGGCTACGGATACAACCACAGGGTGTCTAAGCAGACCATGACGCTCAACCTGACCGACCCCACGGGGAGCCTTAAACCTCACCTTCGGGCGAAAGCTAATGACATACTGACCTCCCCAGACGTGGGGCTGCTGAAGTTGGCCTCCCCGGAGCTGGAGCGGCTCATCATCCAGTCCAGTAACGGTCTGATCACCACCACCCCGACCCCGACTCAGTTCCTCTGTCCTAAGAACGTGACGGACGAACAGGAGGGTTTCGCCGAGGGCTTCGTCAGGGCACTGGCGGAGCTGCACCACCAGCACATGCCCAGTGTCACGTCTGCCCCGCAGACCAGCGTCAACAGCGCTCTGGCACCCGTCTCCTCCGTGGCGGGCAGCACGGCTTACAGCTCCACCATGCGCTCCGACCCACCTGTGTACGCTGATCTGAACACCTTCAACCCGGCCATCAGCGCCGCGCAGGCGTCCGGCTACAGCGGCGCAAACTCGGCTCTCAGCTATTCCACAGCTGCGGCGCCCCAGCACCCCATCACCACGATGCCCGTCCAGCACCCAAGGCTGCAGACGCTGAAGGAGGAGCCACAGACTGTGCCCGAGATGCCGGGTGAGACCCCTCCGCTGTCCCCCATCGACATGGAGAGCCAGGAGCGCATCAAGGCTGAGCGAAAGCGCATGAGGAACAGGATCGCCGCCTCCAAGTGCCGGAAGAGGAAGCTGGAGAGGATCTCAAGGCTGGAGGACAAAGTAAAGAATCTCAAGTCGCAAAACTCGGAGCTGGCGTCCACGGCGAACATGCTGCGGGAGCAGGTCGCCCAGCTCAAGCAGAAGGTCATGAATCACGTCAACAGTGGATGCCAGCTTATGTTGACACAGCAGCTGCAGACTTTCTGAAGAAAGACACTCAGAGGGGGAATAAAGGACTAACTCCCCCAAAAAGGGGGGATCTGCAAGCAGAATTGGCGGTATAGCATACTGCACATTACTGGCCAGACCGGGATCGCCTCTCGTCCCAGCGCCCAGGAGTTTCGGCGCGACAGGATGGGTGGGGGGGTTTCCTAAAGATGACAAAAAGCTACAAACGGCACGTATTCTTACTGTTTTGTTTCATGCTGTTTTGTGGCAAGATGAGACTTAACCTTCTCTTCGACCAAGTCTTGCATGGACCCAGCCTTGGAGATCATTCAGTATTAAAGTGCGATAGATTAGCTGTTATGCTGCGCCAGTTCAAAGGCGTGTCCTGTAAAAGGCTTTTGATTTTAAAAGCCCGACTCGAGTTATAAATGGACAATTCTTTTCTTAATTGTAATGAATTGTTAGAAGCTTCGAGTTTTCCTTTCTTCAAGTTGTTTAATGGGGTTTAACTCATTGTTACCTGTACATAATGCGAATCTGGAGTTATTTCAGTTTTCCATTTTAATACAGTAATTTTATGTTCTGAGCAACTCAGAAACTAATCAATATTTAAGTATAAATAAAATAAAGTGTAAAATTTTAACTCTTGTCTAATGGTCTTATCCCTGTGTCCTTTCAGAATGTTTGAGGTGTGATGCCCAAAACTCTGCTGTATAGGATCAACGTGAATAGAAATGATGGTTTCTTAGCCTAGTACATAGTTTACAGATATTGTAACAGGTCAGGATAGCAATCATATTGTTTTCATTTAAAAGGTATGGTCACATTTTAAAACAAGTGTTTTAAAGGGGGGGGGGGAGGGGTGAGACAGGATGTAGAACTAATTTTGAATTGAATAAGGTAGCTTATGGTAGTTTGGAAATTTAGGATTTAAGGTAACTGAAAAATTCTCTGTCCAAGCAGTGTTCGACAGTAGACATCAGGCATGAGCATTTTTTTAAGTTAAACTGTTCAGATCAATCTTGGAAGAATAATAGTTGGTAAAAACAAGGTGAACTTTCTTTGGAAATGATCCCTGTGTTAAATCTGAACATGTTTGTTATTGCCAGTGGTTGTATTCCAGCAGATAATTATAGACAAAGTAAATCTTTGAAAAACCCCGAATCACGTGGTGAAAAATAGCACCGTGACTTAAAATTTATCACCACTAGAGGGAGACGTTCCTCTACAGAAACTATAATAATCCCGACTTCAAAGTCTAAATCCATACTCAGTTAAACATTATGTACACTTGAACGACTTCTGTCCTAAGATATTCAGTGGGACACACGTCTTGGTTTTTAAACTGTTTTTTTTATCTGGTTTCCCAAACATGAGAGAACCTCCTGGAATGTACATTCCTAACCACAAAAGGCGATGAAGCGGTGAGAGTAGCTGAGTATGTGTTGTCCTGATAGCTGATATTCATTATCAGTCCCGGAAATGCACTTCTGATCGGCCCTCGACCGATAAACCACAAGTATGTGTGTTTCACTAGTGCCCAACTCACAGTATGTAAATTAGTGAATCTTCAGTGTAGGAGACTGGTTTGAAAATCAACTACCCGCTGATAACTGTTTATCCCGTATGGTGATCCGTGACTCTGGAGTCTGCCCAAGTTCATTGTAGCGGACACGTTCATGTATTATGAACAATGTAGAGACACAAATTCACTTAAATGCATTTTTGGAATGCAACCCACACACACATGGGCTTGGACATGCAAACTCCGCCCATACAGAACCGGGGGCAGTGAATTGGACCCCCGTTCACAGAAGTGTGACCCTACCTTACCACCAACTGGCCCCCTGCGCTGCCTCATCAGGACTGGACTGGGATTAAAAATTGCACCTGGACTTTCAGGTCCAAGTTGGGGGGGGGGGGGACACACTATAAGATGGGGTGGGGTGTTTGTAGGGCTCCGTGCAATAACATTTTTGCTGGTCCAGAACACAAACCCATCAGCCCACCGGGAGAAAGCCTGGTACTCCAGATGGCCTGTCCAAGCCCAAATGAATATTGAAATTGGGAAAAAAAATAACCAAGTGATTTTTCATAACTAAATTCAGGTAAGAGAATTCAGGTAATGAATATAGAAAAAAACATATCCTTCATTTGGAAAAGCAGCTCTGCATCCATTTTCTAATTTCTATGCTTGAGAAGGTCGCGGGGGGGCCTGGAGCCTATCCCAGGCCCCTGGCTGGGGGACACTCTGAACAGGATGCCAGTCCATCACAGGGCACACACAGGCACAGGCTAGCTTAACTACCTGTCTTTGGACTAGGGTGACCACCTAATCCATGTCAGGAGGGACGCTATGAGCTACAACAGGATTTGTAAACTACCATTTCATCCA
>JAODLC010000036.1:18855980-18876959 GCA_026781145.1 Hippopotamyrus pictus | reverse complement strand
CAACTTTAAAGTAATTCGTAAAAGCTGAAGTAGCTCATAGCGTCCCTCCTGACATGGATTAGGTGGTCACCCTAACTTTGGACCACATAAGTAAATTCACAGAACATGGGCAAAAATGGGATTCAAACCCTTCACCCTGGAGGTGTGAGGCAACAGCGCCCCCCTTTGAAACACCATGATAAAAGTACTTAAATATTTCATATTAAGACTAAAGTCATTTTAATTTCTTAACTTCTTTTTATTTAGATTTAACTTCTATACTAGATTACATTGTAGACATGTGGCTGACCTTTCTCTAGTCTTCCTTGCTGAGAAGGGTAATAAAACAAACTTGTTTCTCTCACACAAAATATGCAAAGTTGTGTCCTGGAATAATTGCAAGAAGGTTGAAAAAAGAACAACACAAATAAGATTCAGCTATTTTCAAAACATTTATCCTGTACTGAGTCACGGGGTACATTGAAAAACAAACACAAGGCAAGGGCGTGAAAGAGTTGGCATAAGTATTTACACGGTTGCTGGGGGACATTAGATGCTTGAGGGTGTGTATTTGTGTTAGGTGGTTTTTAAGGAAGCGGGTTCTATTCATTAGTACAGCTATAGAGACGGTAACCTGTGTTACAGACAAGTGCACACACATATCTGTATGCATATTAGGAAAGGTATACGATACTAATCATTGTGTCACTGAAAGACGTGAAGCATTTTCTCCGGAGCTACCAGCATGCATGCAGGTAACATTTTCCCAAATCCCTATGCTATCGAAGTTGTTCAGATGATAAAGAAGGACCTGATCAAGGGCATTTCCAACACAGAAGTGCTGATGAACTTGCTGATTGACCGCGGCATACTTCCGGCAGAGAAAAAAGTCATGGTGCTTCACTATGGGACGAGAGAAGAGAGAAACTCACGGGTGCTGGACATGCTGGTGTCCCAAGGTGAGCGAGCATGTAGGTGCTTCTTCTACCCTTGTCTGAAGCAGGCTGAGCCTGACCTGTACCTCAAGATCAGGACTTACGCGGGCCAAATTAATGAGAACGTCAGGGATGGCCGCAGGCAGCTGATTGGATACCTGCTTGAGCGGGACAAGGAAAATCCCATGGCGAAGACGAAAGAGGCGAGCCTTCAGAATCACACACTGGCAGCACCGTCAATGGAAAAAGCGATGTTACCAGTGGAGAGGCAGAAGGCTGTTGACGTGGTGCCAGAAGAAGCTGCCGTGAGACGGGATAAAAATGGCAACTTATTTGATGCAGCCGCAACAGGAGCGCTTTCCCTGCTGGAGGAGAACTTAAGGAACAAGGATGTCAACAATGCCAGGTCATCGGAGGAGACATTACTGCACGTAGCTGCCCGGCACGGCCAAGTCGCCGTCGTGAAGTTCCTCCTCAGCAAAGGGGCCAAACTCAATATGAAGGACGGCCAGGGCAGGACGGCTCTGCACAGGGCAGCCGAGGTGGGTCACACGCCAACAACGCGGGCACTTTTGAAGGCAGGAGCTGATATCTATGCGCTAGATGAGCACTCAGAGACGCCTCTCAAGTTGGCGGTGAGGAACGGTCATCTCAGCGCAGCGAGAGCTATCGTGGAAGAGGAGGCAAAGAGCTTTAAAAACCGGAGGACTTTCCTGCATATGGCGGCCATGCAGGATGACTGCGGCTTGGTCCAGACCCTCCTAAAGAGCGGGTCTGTCGTGGATGCCAAGGACGACGAGAGGAAGACTGCACTTCTGCACGCCGTCAACCGTGGCTTTGAGAAAACCGCCACAGTTCTTCTCGAAGCAGGTGCCAAGGTGAACTGGAGCATCGTAGAAGCCGCATTTAGCCTTGGCGGCCAGGCCATGGTTAATGTTCTTCTGAAGCACACCAAGCAAGTGTCTCCCGGCACCCTCAAGGCGACTCTTTTCAAAGCCGTGCAAAGGAACCTCGACGGCGTCGTAGATGTTCTGGTAGACAGAGGAGCCGACGTCAACGCTCTCAACAAGCTTCGGTACACGCCTCTGCTCCTGGCCGCCGAGCTGGGCAATGAGGAAGCCTCCAGAGCTCTGATACGCAAGAAGGCCAGCGTTGAGGAGAAGCTGCCCAACCGTAACTCTGCTCTGCACCTGGCTGTTCAGAGTGGCAGTCTGAACATAACGAAACTCCTTCTAGAGAGGGGGCTGGATGTCAATGCAGTGGGGGCTCAGGAACACACACCCTTGCATCTGGCAGCTCGACACAACAGACATTTGCTGGTAGGGCTGCTGCTGCACACAGGGGCTCGTGTCAACGCTGCTGGACCAAAGGGACTCACCGCCCTGCACATGGCATGCCAGGAGAGCCACCCCGAGACTGTGTCCGAGCTGTTAAAGGGGAAGGTAGACATTCATGCCCAAGATGGTCAAGCGAGGACGGCACTGCACTGGGCTGCGGCCCGGGCACATCCCTCGGTGATACACATGCTCCTGTCTGCAGGTGCCAACGTCAACGCTGCAGATAAGGAGAAGAGGACGCCCTTGCACTTAGCGACCATTGAGGGCAGAGCTGAGGTGGTTTTGGCTCTGCTGGCCACCAAAGCTCACTTCAAGGCCAAGGACATGAACGGGTGCACTCCGTTACACTACGCGGCGGCCGGAGGCTGGGTAGCTGTGGTGACCATCCTCCTGTCCTCGGGGAAAAACAAGAACGTGAACGACAGGAATGTGTGGCGGAAGACGCCTCTCCACCTGGCCTCAGAGCACGGGCAGGCTGCTTCCATTGACCTGCTCCTGTCCAGCGGGGCCAACATTAATGCGTTGGACGGCAACAAGGACACACCACTGCACTGCGCCAGCCGCTGCGGGCACCTTACTGCTGCGGAGAAGCTGGCCAGTTGGACACAGGGTGGCAGAGCGGATCTGCGGGCAAAGAACAGGGTGCATAAAACACCACTGCAAGTGGCCCAGTCGGAGAACACGAGAAACCACCAGCACATAGCCTCCCTGCTGCAAAAGAAGATGTTCCTAATTTAGGACTAGGTTACCTCCTGGACCAACCTGGATGATCCAACTTAAGATGCTTTTATAGGCTTTTAAGTATGCTTTTATAGGTCTAAAATAGTTTATGATAAGATTTAATTGGGGAGTCACTGATTGAAATATTAGACCATCTATGTACATGACTTTATATAAAAGTGTGTGTCTGTAGATGAGGATTCTGTACCTGGAAGGTCATTGGTTGAAATCCTGTAGATGGCAGACTGATGTCACCAGCGGACCCTTGAGCAAGGCTCTTAACTTCAAATGCTCCAGGGACTTAGTGATCCTGATTTCCTAAATGATTAAAGTATTGTAAATAAATGTAACTAAAAAAATTCTTGTTTGCTTGTGTGTTGGTATAAATAATGCACCCTGGTTTAGACTTTTGCTTTTCCAAAAAAAATGAATACCATTTATTTTAAACATTCTTATTTCAATGCCATTTGCCTAGTATTTGTGGCAAGAACATTTTAATGTTTACAGAGTGGGAGCAAAACAGTTGTTTGAGACGCTAGATGGTTGCTAAGGAAAAAAGGGCCTTTCTACCAAATACGGGCAAAGGCATGTCACATGACAAGGAATTTCTGATTCGGCGGTTTCCCCTCAGTGTTTGTCACATGACCGGATGTTGTGCTCTGCGCGCTGTTAGCAATTTTATCATGGCCAGGAACGAAGAGAAACAGTTCGGCAAACTTAACAGGCTTTGGCTCCAGAAGGAAAAAGAAGGTAAGAGGGTGTCGTCGTCGTGTTTGAGGAATTTTCTGCATTATCTGTCAGAGAGAAACAGAACAACAACATGTACAGACGAGCAACGTATAGAATGATGCGATGATAGTGACCATACGTCCTATTTTTGGGTACAGAAATCGTACAGAAATCTTAACATGTATGGAATTTCGCCTCTTCATGTTGCCATTTGCTCTCTACAGTCAGCATACTTTCGGTGTGCATATTTGCGTTTCTTTGACGCCTCTCTGCGTCCTGACCCCGGTGACCTTTTTGCAAAGCAAAAGTCATCCGTTGTTAAGGATAGTTAAATTAATTGTTACATATCCACATACGTATTGGTTTCAATAATTATTTAGCTCTGTTAAAATATCTTTCGCAGTTATTGTAGGCAAGCAGATGTCATAACTATACACACTGACGGTTTGACCAGCAGGAGGGTCCTATCGCTGAATTGCATTTGTTCTGTGTATTAAACAGAAGGCCGAATTAAGGTTCCAGACAGACCTAAGCTGGTGAGTGCAGTTTACTTGTATCGTTAACTTTCATATCCTTCTGGAAGGATTATATGGGTCGTGTTACATTGTTTGTTTTTCTGGATGCCCCTGATTACAGTCCTCCCTGCATACTGCTGCATCTGTGAAAAAGTGGATCCCAAGCATAAAGAATGAGATGGAGTACTACTTACAGGTATGAGTAGTGCTTCACGGCGCGGCGCAGGCCTGTATAACAACCGTCACGCAAACCTCACTCTCGGCCACCGGCCTCTCATTTCTTAGTGTGTGTGGCCATCTAGCGGATGTTATGCGACTTACACCAAAATAACCCGAAATAGAAACGCACTCGAAAGCCAAGTCCGGGTTCTCATCACCCACATTCCCCGGGTCACGTTGCACTCCGTCCCGGAGCCGAGACTGTCCCGCATCCGCTTTTCCAGGATTAGTTGCTCTCCGGGTGGTTTTAATGCACCATGGTGTCCTTATTGCTCTACTCTCTTTTGCCCTTATCTGGAAATCCCGACTAGAACTAGAAGTGGTTTGATTTGCCTTTTGTGTATCCCGTGTAAGTTTTTCACACATAAAAATATATCAGAGATTTTTAAATAGCTTTACATAAGTAAATGTGAGAATTTTACCTTTATGATTTAGGTGTTTTTTTCCCTGACATATGAATTATTCGCATTGTTTTTGTCGGTGCTGTAGCTTGACTGCTGCAGTCTGCTTTTCCTGCCGCTAATGAGTGTGTATTTTTGAGTTGGAGCATGTCCCATGAAGCAGAGCGCATGAGGTGGCTGACACACGTTCACGCTCCAAGCCACCATGATCTAAAATAGCAGCGTCCAGAATGTTCACTGGGCTGGCTGCAGATTTCAGATATTGGGCCTGTAATCCTGCAGTTCCAGATCTGGAAATGATAGACAGTCAATGACCCTTTGTTTTTCCAGTCCCAATGACCTGAGGTTTGTCCTTCAGCAATCCCAGCTGCCCCACTACCCCGAAAGGAAGATTGCGGAGTTCCACAAGCGTATCCAGGACCTTGAACGGGAATACAAGCAGCATGTACGCAAACTCCGCACCCTCGACCCCACCTACAGACACCATCCCTGGACGCCCCGCGCTTACACCAAGAAACGGAACGGTGAGTCTGTCCTCCGTCGTGCCTGACCAACGCCTGGTAGGTCTGCTGCCCCGAGGTTACAGATGGACATGAGCACCCCCTGCAGGCTGTCTGAGGACCCCCCTTTTTAATCTACATGCCCACGGTGTCTTGCACTCCTAATCCCAACCCCCAGAGCTCAGTGCTGAGTCACTTGTTAACACATTTGCACAGAATTTACCCAAAGCGGCAATCTTCAGTGTAAAGTGAGATATTTTCAGTTACTTAATCTGCCTTCAGCATCTCAGAAGTCATCCATTGCAGGTTCACCCACCAGTTTCTCCATCATTAGGTCCCTCTCATTGCGTTTGTGACATGCGGTCAGGCTGTTTTTCATCACCTCTTCACTGATATATACATACATACATCCACACGCATATGCAGTAGTGGAAAAAGTGTTCAGTGTTTATACTTAAGTAATAATACAAATACCACACCAAAATGTTACTCAAGTCAAAGTCATCCAGCAAAATACTGCTCAAGTAAAAAGTGGAAAAAACTGGTTTTAAAAGTGTTTATTTATTTCTGTAATCTTTTACTAGCTTTTTTTTTTGTCCCATGTGAGTGAACCCTATGTTATTGGGGGGGGGTGTTATTAGTTGTTCATAGTGTTAAAGGGAAAATGGGGGAATGTCTGCCAAATGTTCATTGTGCTCAATCTTTCTATTGACATCTCCAATAAAAAATATATACATAAGTGTTTAATATTCAAAAATAGGGATATGATTTAAAGTTTAAAATTTAAAATTTCCAGTTAGAGAAAATTTCTTGAAGCAAAGGTCTGGAAGATCATAATGTCAAACTATTTAGTGTGATATATATTTAAGTAGTTCATTAGTTGTATCAACATTGCATGTAATCAATACCTGACTGTCAAATCAAATTAATTCAGTACAATTAAAAAACGTTTTGACAATATTTATTGTCACGTGACATAGAACTTTGGCCAGCTGGCTGGAGTGAGATTTTCAATTCAGGATGTCTGCACACGCATGTAACAGTTCTTACCTTGTAAGTAGTCTGCTTTTGTATTTAACCGTGTAAATACACCTTTGACATAGCTAATTTTAGGTTTTATAATGGAGTAATATAGATTTGCCGTAAGATTTCCAACGTGAGTCTGAAAGTATGTCATGCCAGATGCTTGAGATTTGGCAGCCATGAAAACGTACATTTTTTTGTTTCACCTGAGTTTATTTATATAGCAGATAACATTACTTTATACATATATTAAAAAGCAGAGATTTCAACGAACCTGAAATCAACAATAAACTACGTCTATTTATCCAACATGTTATATAATATATACTGTATTTGAAAACTTTTCAGCTGTATGATTTCAGGACAGAGCAGCCACTCTGAGGAACCTTACGGCTTTTTGGTTGCGGGTGTTAACTTCTCTGCTGCTATTAACACGAATGGCACATCAGCGCAAACAAAGGGCTGCATAATCCAAACTACGTCTTGCTTGGCGGTTAAAGGTGTTTGACATTCATTGGTGTGGGAAACGACGGTTCTTCTGCTAAACCTCTAATGAAAAGACTACAGACGCTGCACCGGTTAAAATAGAAGCATCCCGTCAGGTTTTAAATAACAACTTAAAGTTTTGGCTGTCGGTCCAGGTCTGTATGGGACGGCTTCTGGGTCTTGACCTGGACCACGTTCCGCCTGTTAGTGACCTCTGTACTACACGTACAAATCTATTGCTCTTACAAAATGCAACTTATCCTTTTGAGGCTGTGTTACATTGCATCACAGTATGGAAAACCTGTTTTTTTTCTTCTTATTCGGAAAAGGGGGTGAACCCTGCAGAGTTTACTTCTGCATATTAGTAGAATGACGTTGCATCTTTTTCTTTCTGTGGGAAATGAAAAAATCGGTTTACCGATTTAAATGATCATTTTAAAATCGATTTAAAAATGAATTATAAATATGTGGCAGATTGGTGCTTTGAGATTATTTTATAAGCAATGAATGAGCCAACAAAATCCCTCATCCCGCACTAGGAAAGATGATTCATATTTCAGTAGCTGTCGTCTTTTTTAGCTCTGGTGCTGCTACCGTTAACCAGTGTATAGTGCATCTCTGCATGTTGTTCCATCCTCCTAAGGATAATTCTAACGCAAAATAATAATACTATCCATCCAGCCATCCATTTTCCAAGCCGCTTATCCTACTGGGTCGCGGGGATAATAATACTAATAATGAGTAAAATGTATTGCTCAAGAGCCATGAGAGAAAAAACATGCGATTCATATTTTTCCCAAAGTCATATATTATGATTGGGTGAGTAACAATGGTCTCATGCAGAAAGTGTTGGAGCAAAAAGTCATTAATTGGCTCAGAAATTTAGTGATGTGAAAGTAAAAGTTGCATCAACTTCAATACTCAAATATATCCAGAATATTCCTAATTCCTAAATACAGGATAGAAGTATTTGTACTTCATTATGTTACACCTCCGTATATATATTTGGGACAGTGTGAACTGGGACTTCGCCATCTTGCTCATGTGACTTTCTCTGCTGGCCTCTGTAGGATGGGCTCCCCTTTGAGTCTGGTTCCTCCCAAGGTTTCTTCCAGCTAGGGAGTTTTTCCTTGCCACTGTCGCCTCTGGCTCGCTCACTGGGGGCTTTGGGCAGGGATAATGTAACGCACTTTGAGACATTGTCATGTTGTGAACATGTGCTATACAAATAAAGTTCTTTGAATATTGTTGTGTGGATGAATTTTATTTAAGTGTCCTTTTCGTTTCTAGGGAAAATGCCATGTAATTCGGAGGTCCCTGACCCCCCAAGCTTGGAGCGTGTAGACACTGGTGGAGCCTGGAGGACCGGTGGTGAAGACGAGCGGTCCTCAGGGACACAGGAACCTTTACCTGCAGGTCCCCAGGACCTGCCGGGCCAGGATCAGCCCTTGTCCTTCAACACGGACCGGCTGCCCCTGATCGTCGGCAGGTCACGACCGGGAAGTGGCAGCCGTGGAGCGGACGGCCTGACCCAGGCCCTGCTATCCGGCCTGCCCAACCTCCAGAGCTCTCCGTTAGCCCAAGCCCTGTCAGCACAGAGGGGGGGCGTGGCAGCGGCTACCAGTTCCAGCTGTGCTACTCAGAACACACCACATGTCCTGGGGCTGGCCTCTTACTGGTCCTCCGATGAAGACACCTGACTTACTAGCCAGCCAATAGCTAAAGGTTCTGAGCCACGGATGTTTAGGGAGTGTCATCTTTGTTATTACTGCTGGGATAGCCGGCCTCAGTGTGGTGCTGACTTTGCGTTATGTTTATCGTAGCTTTTTAGTATAAGACAAGCACTGACCTGCACTTTCCTGCCGAATCGAGATTAAACAGCAATGACGCCTCCCTCAACCTCGAAGGGTCTGGCTGGTTTCAGATTCATTTTTTGACTACTGCTACCCATCTTATCATTATCACTCAAGCTAACGGTAGGAAACCTGCTGACTCAAAAGTCCCACATCTAGCTGGTTTTATTTTTTTTTTTTCTTTAAACATGCCGATACGTGTTTCAGCACTACCCACAGGGGACCCCGGACGTACCCTCCCCATCTGCATGCTGCTGCCGCTGGCTTATTTTTCCGAGAACTGAGCGATATTCTGCAGTTCGGATGCGATCTTCTAGTCATTCGGGGAGCTGCCCACTCACCTGGAGCCAGGAGTTCACGTTCTGGAAGTTCTGGAGAACAACCTAAGCCTAAGTCTGGTGTCCGTGGACAGTCTGCTTTTAACCCCTTTCTTGTTTGTGGTGACCTGGGTTCCTGGAGTACCTATGGTGTAGTGTACGTGCTTGGGTTTATTTTCGATATGCCCAGTTTGTTTCATTGTTTTGACCTTCTGTGTAGAGACTTTTTGTTTCTCAGTAATGTCTGATGCCGATATTTAACATGTTTAGAGAAGAATTTGCCATTGTTTCCAGATAGATTGGTTATTAAAGCTAAGTAGAAATATTCACTCGGTTGCAGCAGGACCATAACGCAAGGAAATTATTCAATAGCATAAACTCATAAATATAAGTCCTAATCTTTTTTCAGAAGAAGCCACCGTGACTGATGTGGTCCATGGAAACTGTTCTTTGAGTGCAAAGAGAGTATGCATCAAGAAAGCGCCCAATTCCGGTAAATTTCACATGACATTGTCAGGCTCTTGCAGGCCCCTTCTGCAGAGCAAGCAAAGTGACGTCAGGACAGCGAGAAGGGTTGGGGTCTGGTTAGACCACAAAGCAAATGTTCCCCCGGCTAAAACGCTTATGAATTTAATCCTGAAACTCAGCAGCGAGCTATTTCATGTGGCAACTCGCTGAGACGTCTGTTAGATTGTACGTCTCTGAAGTTAATCACACAGTTTCTTTGTGGTTATGGGCAAAACTCAGTAAATCTAAGCTCAAATGCCTGGATGTTTGAGATGTCCAGGTACCTTTACACTTCGCACGCCTTTGAGGCAAAGTGCACATATTTTGGCGGCATTTTTCTCTATACTTTTAGCGGTCACCGAATCAGTTTGGTTTTCGCCCTGCACATGCAAAGCGGGCAGCTGTTCTCAACACCAGCTCACCTGTCTCAAGGTTTCTGATTCTTGGAAAAGTCTTACTGTGACATGGCACCTTTCCGAGAAGCCCTGTCCAAGGTGACCTTCAAAGGCATCGTCTCCCCCTCTGTCACGTCCCCGCTGATGTCACCCTGTCTGCAGCACCAACGGCGCGTACCTGCATTACCTGAAGAAGGCATATTAATCAGCAGATTATGAAATGATACGAGAATGTCTTGTGTGTAACGTGGTTAGTGTCCCTGACTGAAGATGCCGGCGTTGGTTGTTTATGGTCATTTTTGGTCTTAGTAACATCTCTCTGCATTGAGTGGTTACTTAATAGTTGTGTTAGATGTTGATTCGCTGCTTTCATTAGCCAATAGTTGCTCTTTAGTGCTTGTCAGGGTTTGGCGAGTGTGTTAGAGGCGTGACAGGGGCGTGTGGGTGGCCGGCGTGGGTTTCACTTCAGAGCCGTGTTATAAAGTTGAAGTGACAGGACGCGATGCCTTCCCCTGAAGATCACAGAGCCAGCTCTCCACGCATGGCAGGCATGGAATACGACCGCCGGTGTGTGTACCCGCCGGTCTTCCTGGTGGACAGAGGCGGCATGGCGCCCGCGCCAGCCCTGCCCGGAGATCCCGGCCTGGTGCCCTGCTGGACGTTCCCTCCGGCCCAAGCAAAGCGCAAGAGGGGCCACGGGCGTGGGTGCATGGTCCTGATGGGGCTGCTGACGCTGCTGCTGCTGTTTGCAGCGATGGCGCTGGGAGCCTACCAGATACTGAGGCTGCAGTCTGAGCTGGCACAGCTGAAACAGGTTAGCGCCGTTATCTGAAAGCCCGCATCTGACGCCTGCTCAGCGTGGTCTGGCTATCGCTGATTTTCTATGCTGACATAAGATAATTTTAAACCAATTCCTGTTTTCATGCTTTTCCAGATCAATAACTTTTTCAGATATCAAATTTTCTTGTGTGCAAAAAAAAAATTACCTTATTGCACATTCTTTAATTCTTAATTGGAATACACAACACTCAAATTCTCTTTTTTATGAATACTGAACCTTGGAAAGTGTGTGGGAAGAGCTGAAGGGGTGTTATTCCAAAATCAGATATGTTTTGCGCCTCCTCATTTGGGCATTTTGTGTTGTGTAGTAAGTTTCATGTGACATTTAAAGTCTCGAGACCAGAACTGCGTCTTCAGCTGTGGTCATGGCCAGACCGGTGTGACAGGAAGTGTCTGTCACAGTCCCTCAGTTTGAACTAGCGAGTCGGCACCCCGCCTTTGCGCTTCATAACACTCGTTTTCTCATAATTGCAGGACTTCAGTGCACAAAATGAGGGAGCGGTCTCTGAGAAGTTGACCGGTAAGCCCTTGGCCCGTTTCCTGCGTGTGCACATCGGGTTCTGGGTCATTTGTGGATGTGCTAGGCGTTTCTTTTTCTTTTTTTGCGCCAAGCTCTTTAAGAGGAATTTGCATAAATTCCGTTTTGGTGGTTGGTTTGGGGGGGTGGTGGGGGGTTCTCTGTTGCTCTGGTGTATTGCATGATGATGCCTCCTGACTCTGTTTGCGCTATCGCAGACCTTCGAGAGACTGATTCCCACGATGTTGGGCTGAGGCAGGCAGCTCACCTGACACGTAAGTAGAAAAAAAGGGATGAGAGGCCTACATTTACGTTACGGAAAAGACGTATTTTGCCAAGTATGAGTACAGACATAGTGGAATTCCTTAGTTTAGATGTCCCATCTTCTCTTTTGAGCCATGCACACACATATATGCACGTTCGATTTGAAAAAAGGAAATTCAGTTATTTCAAGCCGATCAAAAGTGTATTTGTTCATGAAGCAGCCTGCATGCGAGATGAAACAAACATCCGGCTTATTCTGTGATGCGTGTGGCTCTTCAGTTCAGCTTCCCAAGGATGAGCAGGCGAAGACACTGGAATGGGAGCCCCATCATGGACAAGCCTTCACCCAGGGCGTGGTCTACCGGGACGGGGGCCTGCAGGTGAAGGAGGCGGCACTATACTTCGTCTACTCGCGGGTGGAGTACATAGCCGGGAAGTGTCCCAACAGAGACGCCCTCGACCACGTCGTCTTCAAGAGGGGCCAGAAGGACCCAAAGCCACGGAGGCTCTTGGAGGGCCATCGCGAGGGTTACTGCCAGGAGCAGGCTGGCCTCTGGTCCTTCAGCAGCTACGTGGGAGCTGTGCTCCACCTGGACCAACAGGACCAGATCTTTGTCAATGTTTCCAAGCCAGGCCTGCTCAGCCACAACTTCGATGCAAATTTCTTCGGACTCTTCAAGATCTAAGACTGCACCATCAATTCCATTACCTTTCATCAGTTTGCCCTGACCAAATGAAAGCTGTAAGCCATCTTGGTAACACAGGTTATAAATCCTTTAGCTATTATGAACAATTTATTTTTTAGGGGATTATGATGGCTTGGTTTGCGGTTTACAAGGAAATGAAACTCACTGTGAGTTCACTGGTATTTGGTATAGATATTAGTAGCAGGGTATAAATGTGTAAAGATTTCAAACACTAACATGGTGCTAGATCATTTTACAAGTACCTAGATATTTATATGAGATCTGATTCTGGTGAAACTGGATTTAGATTTGAATGTATGTTCTTTTGAACAAAAAATTAATTTAATGCTCTTCCAACCAACAAATGCTTTTGCAACCATTATCTTTTTTGCTGTATGGAATAAAATGCATACTTTGTAATATTTATAAGTGGTGAGGACTGAATAATGTGAATGAATAACTCATATTTCTTCACGATTAAGCTGTACAAATAAATTGTTTACCACCAGGGCCTGGTTCTAGTTAAAATGCCTCCTATATGGATTTTGGATTCTGGGTTTTTTTTTTTTTTTATTTTAAAATAGATGTTGCTGATCGATCAGCTGTGTGAAAAAATGGGCCCAAGTCAGACTGAGTAAACTAGTGATGCCAGTCAAAAACAGACTGTCCTGTTTCTCTGGCTGCTTTCCTGTGCTATAATTGGGTGGGGGGGAGATGCTGCCTATTTCCTGCAGGCTGTTTCAGCTGAGACTGCATCATCTCTATACTCACTATTTGTTATTTAAAGATGACCTTTCCAGCCACCCGGCCCAGGGGAAAGACTACACACAGACTGGCCACCATCAAATTTACCATTTAAATAGAAAACATTATTTTTTTTTCTTTTTCCATATTATTCCCACTACTATGACTGGTGTGCACAGTTGAGTCACCATTGAAACATTCAAGATCATTGGACATTATATAAATTCAATTTATTTTTATATTGCACCTTTAACAACACAGTTGCCTCAAGGCTCTAGACCAGGGGGGTATTTTCCGTACGTCGCTTAAATCATCCAAGATCGGATGCCTCATCTTGGGTGAGTTAATGCCAGGTGAAACTCATCCGGGATAAATCGGTTTTTCAAACGCAGCTGTGTAGAAGACTAGTCTAGCTGGATCCATTCATCCGATATGATTGCGTGTGCTTGCACTGCTTGAAAAGCCCATATATATCAAAAAGAAAAAATATATATATATATATATATTTATATATGTATGTATATATGCATATGTGTGTGTGTTAATTTTATCTATATGAAATGTAGGAAATCTTTAATATAATACATTAGTTTTGAAGCTAAGAAGAAGGCAGAAAAAACCTTTGGAAATTTTAGGTAATGAGAATATTAGTGTGATTTTTAAATTCTTTATAGAACTGTAATTTTATTGCGTATACATTACCTGCAATGGCATAAAATGCCTCACAGGTGTCTGGGAAAAACAATTGCGAGTTGCCTGGCAAACTCTACTCTTTGATATATTTTCCGCATCGCCTACAGAATATAAAAAAGTGCTGCTTCCACAATATCTCAAGGCGACGCACATTGTCTGTGTGGCTGTGAGCCGACTTTGCCTAGTTGGACTTCCACTGTACGGAGCTAATAAATCTTTAAGATAAAATATTCCATCTCGGGTGAAGCGGTATCTGTCGAAAAGAATATCATCCGACAGCAATAAAAGATCTTGCCGATCACACAAAACCCTCTGAATTTGAAATTCCCTTGTTATTTGTGCACCGATTGCAATTGGTGGCTCTTCCATGAATGGCAAGGCCATCCTGCTATGACAACACATCCAGCAAGAGTTCTGCAAAACCCACAGATCCAGGATCATGCCAAATCGTCAACAATTACATCCGGCTAAACGAGTAATCCACGTACGAAAAATATCACCCCTACCCCGGGGTGGTCAAGAAAGGGCTGTTGTGTATGCAGGTTTTCGCTGCAACTCCCTAATTCAATTACTGATTAGAGGACTGATCAGCTGAAGAGTCCTCACACCTGTGTCTGAACAGCTCACCTAGAGGTAATCCCAAAATCCTGCATACACACTGGTTCTTTGCAGCTGATCGGTCCAACTGATCAATGAGACATCAAAGAATATCCCACGCCATTGGCTGTTTTCAAAGTGAGCCTTGGGGACAGAACATTTCCAAGAATGCCATTGGGTGTTACCTACATGGGAAAGGCCATTCTAAGAAGGGCTGTCAACAGCTGGAGTGGGCCAGAAGCCTTCACTAGATCCATGTGCTGTATCCTGCTGTTTAAATCATGCCATTGGGCCATGCTGATAGACCATCTGACATCCACAAACCTCCGTATGATTTCAACAGAAATCTATAAATAGAAACTCTCAAAACAGGATGCATAAATGTATGAGCATAAAATGTAAATCTTGGCTATTTTCCTCTTGTGATACTGACAGGGTCATGGGGTGTCTCCATGGATACTGTGGTGAGTTCACACCTCCCAGGTTGGTGGTTCTGCCCTAGCGTGTATCTTTCCCTTTGTTTGTGTGGGCATCTTGTTGCTACTCTGCTGTCTTCCTACACTTCAAAGGTATGTGGTTTATGTAGGTGCTGTGGTGCTTCTGAATTGCTTTTCAGATGTGATTGCACATGGATCCCCTATGACTTTCTATTCTAGATCAGTGTTTCCCAATCCGGTCCTTGGGGATCTACAGACAGTCTGGTAGGGATCTGGGAGGGAGCAAAAATGTAGACCGTCTGATAGGGAGCTCGGAGGGAGCGAAAACGCAGACCGGCTGTGGGTCCCCAAGGACCGGATTGGGAAACATTGTTCTAGTTCTAGATCTTTCGATTTGGAGAGTCTCATTATTAACTGATGGACAGGCTGGTGCTGAATGTGTATCTGTAGGCCTTGGACACTTCTTACAGGTAACAATTATTTCTGCTTCACAGACAGTGTGTTTCTGGATGTGACAGCTGCTGTATCAGGACTGAGGGCTTTTCTGTCCTTATTCTGGGTCTTCATTAGTTACCTTGGGTGTTGTGATGTCATCAGACCATATTGTGATACTTCCTACATTCTACCATCTACCGTATCTGATAGTTCTATTCCTCCATCTTAACTCCCCAACTGGCTTCATGTTGGTCATTATAGTCCTCGGGGGATGTTGCGCTTAGCTTGTGGTTGGGAGGGGTCATTCGGGGTGGTGCGTGGCTTTGTTGGTTAGTGCTTGTGATCGGAAGGTCACCCGTTCAACTCCCGTGGTCGCCGGAGTGATTTCACAATTGTTTTCACCTTGAGCAAGACCCTAAATCCCTGATTACTCCCAGGACTACCTGACCCTGCTTTCTCAAAAAAAGGTCTGGATGAAATAATATGCTAAATAAACGTGGAAAAAAGGGGGATCAGATGCTGTGGCAGGTTGTTTAGTGGCAGCAGACGTACGTCATAGTTATTTGGGCTGCAGTGCCTTTGGACCACCTCTCTCCTTCAGATTAAACAATCCCGTAATCGTAAGATTTCCCAGAGCTTAGTCCAGTAGTGCTGACCCTATACAAGGCACTTTATTGGCCTGTATTCTGTTTCCAGTGGAGTACCTAACCACTGTTATGCAGTATGGCCTGATCACCTGACCATCGTTTTGCAGTATGGCCTGATCACCTGACCATCGTTTTGCAGTATGGCCTGATCACCTGACTACTATCATGCAGCAGGGCCTGTATCACCCTACTCAACCAGCAATTATTTCCATGTTTTCATACTGACCATCAGTGGGAGGATTCCACTGCACCTTCATCATTCTACTCACTGTGTGGTTTCCCCAGTCTTGTCTGTAGGTAGCAGTAAGAAGTGTGAGGGTGTGGACATCTTAAGAAGTGAGGGGTCAGGTGATAATTACATTCACTTCACATGTGCCTTATTTCCAGCCTAATAACAACACCCCCGGCCACTGACAGAGCTCTCCTTGGACCCAACACCCACCCGAGTTGTGTTTGTCTCTCCTCTCCTCCATCCATATATCAAGGAGGCTGTGTTTTGTTTTCATTCCCTCTCACCCATTTTAATGACCCCGCCTCTGCTCCTGTTCTCCAGTTCTCCCCTCTTGTCCCCATGTCCCCTTGGGTCAGTTTGTCACCTGTCCCCGAACCAGTCACACAACCTTCACCAGAATGTGCCAGACAACAATGTCATGTTATCCCGAAGTTGTTCGGCATCTCTTGGGTTTAAGGTTTGACTGGCAGGTGATACCGAGGATAGGTAGCTCAGCTGGTTGGGACACTGCACCTGTGACTGGACGGTCACTGGATCAAATCCCAGGGTTGCTGACGTGATTTTGGTGTCGGGCCCCTCTGCAAGGCCCTTAACCACAATTGTTCCTGAGACTGTCTGACTCTGCTTTCTCGTAAATGTACATCTGTTTGGATAAAAATGTCTGCTAAGCAAAAATGTGGCATGGCCCCACTCTCACAGCTTAATTATTAAAGAAGTTATGCTGGGGTTGGGGGCGACATTTGCTCATTTCTTTTTTCACTTCAGTTGCAGTTTCTATATGCACTTTCTGTTTCACGTAGGTTCCTATATATCTTCGACAAAGAAAAATTTCAAGTTATTTACATCGTTCTTCTGGCCTGGTTGTTGGTATCGACAAAAGCGGCATGAATTCCTACCGTATTTGCTTTCCCACGTATCACAGGGATAATCTCTTTCCGTTCCTCTTTGATCATAGTTCTGCTTGTGCGTCTACATGTCTATTCACCAAAATGAAAGAGGAAGCAATTTCCGGGTACTGAATTACTGCCAGTTGTAAACAATGTTCACATCGAATGAATTTATGAATTAATTTTGTATGAGGGTCCTGACTGACCCTGCATTAGAAAATTCTGCCTTTCTGATAATGCAGCGGGGTTTACCCAGGATGGCAGTAATTGTGGCACAGTGGGATGCTGATGGGCTTGTTTAATCATAGTCTGATAAGCGGCGACACGCCAGCAGGCTGCCAACTACGAGTTTCCAAGGCACCTCCTGGGGCTTCCTGCGTCTGCTAAGGTTTCATACCTGGGGGTGGTAAAACCTCTGCAAGGGGGGCGGAAAGTATGCAAAGGTGCAATGAGCGTGAGAGGAGTCGTTGGGGGTGTTAGACGAAGAGAGAGGGGAGCGGCTTCTAGACTGGGGTGACTAACGGGCATGACGCTCCTTGTCAAAGGGCCAGAGTCACAATCATTTCATTTAAAATCACGGCGTTTCTACATCAGCGGCTGCCACATTATTCTCTGCACGGTACAGAGATGCAGATGGCATAGATCGTTAAGTAATTAGTCAGATTAAAGCCATAATAAGTAACACGACACAATCCGAGACACAGGTGGTCAAACTTCCTCTCAGAATGAAACTGGCCCCCTGGTTTTAAAATGTATGTAGGGGAGATGAGGGACGATTGCTGAATGGGGTCAGTTATTCAAAGAGTTATTCATGTGTGACTGAGATTCACCTGGACCCCGCTGATGAGTCGCAAACTACTACAACTTTCCATTGATTTTTTTTTTTTTATTTCCTTCCATTTTCTGAAACTGCTTGCCGCGGGGAACCTGGAGCCTATCAAGGAGGCTGTGGGTGCATGGCTGGGAACAACCCAGGATGGGGCACCAACCCATCACAGGGCACACTCACACATACCATTCACTCACATACCATTCACTCACACATACCATTCACTCACATACCATTCACTCACACATACCATTCACTCACATACCATTCACTCACATACCATTCACTCACATACCATTCACTCACACATACCATTCACTCACACACCATTCACTCACATACCATTCAGTCACACAGCATTCACTCACACACCATTCACTCACACACCATTCACTCACACACACCATTCACTCACACACCATTCACTCACACACACCATTCACTCACACATCATTCACTCACACACACCATTCACTCACACACCATTCACTCACACATATGGATGCATGTTTTTGGCCTGGGGGGGGGGGGGTAGGGAAACCAGAGTACCCAAAGGAATCCCCACAATGACATGGGGAGAAACATAAAAACTCCACACACATGAAACCCTGGCAGAGAATCCCTGGTCCCCGAGGTGTGACAAAAAAAAAACAACAACTAAATAACGAAACAAACAAATAAATAATTAATCAACAATTGTCCCCAGTCTCTGCTATATTCTGTCAGCATATTCATAATTGGACTGCAGTACAAAATGAGGTTTTCGCCGTAGTTAATGTGAGACGTCGCAATAAGGTTCAGCCTCCTTGTCACTGCTTTTGCCTCAGTGTTACCAGATAACTGCTGACATTGGCAATTTCAGGTAACGCCTGCCTTCTGGTATATTTAATAACCCCCCCAACCACACCCCACCTCAGTGCACCTTCCACCCCCACATGTACAGCTTGGTGATCATCATTATTGAGAAATGACTGAGGGAAGCTAGTCTGTAGCTACAAAGACTAATGTCATAACCTAAATTATAAAACCACAATTTGAAGCAAGCTGAATAGAATTTCGGCATTCTCTGTGCAACCAGGAAACACAGCTGACATAAAACCTCAAAAAAAGTGACTCAGCGGCTGGGAAACATCGTCTCTCTAAAACTGCATCAGAAAGCTGTTCCATCAAATAAAAACGCAAAACTTTAAACCGATCCAGTGGGTGTGTATCAATTGCTTGCCTTCAATGGCATGTGTGACATTCTAAATATTATACTGACCTAATTTGTTTCTTTGGCTTCTTAAGATCACGGACTGTTGCTTCTGAGCCCTTTCTATCACTAATGCTGATTTATTTTATATACTCTGCAAGACACTGCTGCGGAAACTGTGGGATTCTCGTGTCTGATCACCCAAGATATTAAACATATACGTTATTAAAAAAAAACTGCAGTGACCTAATTTTAAGTTACTATGAAACATCTCAGAACTGCAGTGACCTCCCTGATTAAATGGTGTAAACCTTTCTCTTTGGATTACAGAAGTCCATGCAGGACAAAATCATGTAAGCCAGGGACCTGGAGCTAGAGGAAGCTTTACCTGGGGGTTCCACCCTCTAAGGGCCGGAATAAACAGGAAATAGGCAGATTTGGGATGTCGTATGTGTGTGTGTGTGGGGGGGGGGTCACTCTCAGATCCAAAGCAGAACTAATTGATCAGATATACAAGGACAGATTGATACAAGGGGGTTCCAACAGGGGTGGTGTGAGTTATAACAATGAGACGCTACAACAGCCAGGCTCCCCTCCTATTCTCATCCCCCCAGATCGTGCGTGGCAAACTCGGTCACTGAAACTGGGCAGCGCCGTGGCCCCACACCTCCAGGGGTGGGATCCGGGCCCTCGGCCCCTGGGGGGCTGGTGTGGAGTTTGCCTGCATTGCATGTAAGCATGTCTGTACGTCTGCACACGGCCATGGGGGCGTAATCCTAGCAGACCTATTTCCCAAAACTTTGCCTCCGTCTGCCTGTCAGCATTGATTTCCTCATTACTGTCAGCATGGTTCTTTGTGAATGGGCTGCTTCCGCTGGTGCCACGCGTGTTGAGTAATTACCAGCATTCGTTACATCATCTCCACGTCCTCGGTTTCCTCAGCCTTTTCCCCTCTTGTCCGATGCCACTCGTGCTTTACTGTAACTCGCCGCAGTGCTATATGGACATGCCGGAATCCTGCACTGGATACACACTTCCTGTTTTGTTCTTTCTTTGATTTGGTATAATAAATATGCTGGAACAGTTTATGAATTTCCTGTTTGTTTTGCCCCTTGGAGGGAATATCCTGCTGTACATGTCATTTTGATCTAATATGCTTGTCCATTAATGTGTCTACGCATGTTCTGACCACCCATGCTCTCTGCCTTCCTTCCCACATGCCCCTGGGTGCCATCTGAGCTGAGTCCTGCTTCAGTGCCATGGAGGGGTGACCTCATGGATATGAACTGTAACATTGTTACAGATTTCAATCAGCCACTGGCTCACAGGCCTGGTTCTCATGGTTATGTGTGACATTTGTATTTACAAGAGAAAGATTTAAATAATTTTAATCAGAAAGGTCAGTGCAGCTCTGTGATGTTTAATAACCAGGTTACAGCCTCAGGTCTTGGCAAACATAGATATAATGGTGAGGGTGTCTGGTTGAAAACCTGATGTTTCACTTTCATTTATGTAGAAGCATTCAGTTTTTATTCAGAGTAAAGCCTCAGTTCATCGGGGGGGGGGGGCGTACCAACCAGCAGTAACAGACGCCCCTCCCAGGGCATCCGAGAGGTGGCGCTACTCCTGCCTCGCGTGGACATCTCTGGCCCCCACCCCAGTAAACATGTCGACAGATCCAGTCGAACGAAAGGCGGTGGGGGCAGCAAAGTGCATTTTCGGGGAAAGAGGGTGAGGGCAGGCAGCGTCGCATAAAGGGATGGGGCCTCTTCTCTGAGAGAAAGGAGTCCCGACATCTCTATAGCAACACCTTGACTATTCGGCAATTACACGTCTGACACAGGTTACCCACGTTCGGGTGATGGCGTGTGCAAGCCCCCTGTCTGTGATGGACCCCAGCCTTGTGCCCTGTGCTGCCAGAGGGGCTCCAGACCCCCCAGGACCCTCAGTAGGATAACTGTAATCTCAGAAGAGCTGTCTTATGAGGAGAGGTTAGCTGAGCTGAATCTGTTCAGCCTCGAGCAAAGGAGACTAAGGGGGGGACATGATCCAGGTCTATAAGA
>JAODLC010000036.1:18844921-18855227 GCA_026781145.1 Hippopotamyrus pictus | reverse complement strand
TGCACTGGAGAATTGCACTTTAATTTCGTTGTACAATGTCTCATTGCTACAATGACAATAAAGATTCTATTCTATTCAACATCCTAGAGACACTGAAAAATGAAACATCTGAGCACAAATGGACACTGGAATCTGCCCAGACCCTAAAGTTACTATCATGCGCAAATAACATATTTAGCATTTTAATTATGTCAGATTTCAGTCTTAAAATCATTCCACTTTATTCTCTGAGTCATCCTGTTTTCCTCTATCCCCAACCTGGCGCCCCACGTCCTCCCGCGTTGGTTCCGGTCCAGTTCTGTTCCCTGGACCGCTGTCCAGTGGCGGTTTTGAAAGCCTTGTGTCTGGAAAATAAGACAGTAAAATTGAATTCCAAACATCTAAAAGGGTATATTTCAAAAGAAATAAACAGCATGGAGGTCCATCCATCCATCCATCCATCCATCCACCCATTTTCTGAAACGACTTATCCTAGACCCTATCCCAGGAGGGGGCGGAGCCTATCCCCGAGGCTATAGGCGCAAGGCAGAGAAAATCCAGGAGGGGGCGGAGCCTATCCCCGAGGCTATAGGCGCAAGGCAGAGAAAATCCAGGAGGCGGCGTCAACCAGAGATTCTCGAGATTCTGTGGGAGGACCTTCGGAGAGACCAGTCTCGAGGTGTGACACGTTTTTACTATTTAACTAGCTGCTTTTCTAATGTTGAGCCATATTTGCATAATCCCCAGCCCTAATGAAGGCTAATTAATTCACTGCAAGATGACTGCAGTAGTGGTAGTCATTAGAAATGCAGTGCTCCTTTGATTACCTACAGGAGGACCTCACCTGGTCCACACACACGCACTCTGGTCAGCAAGGCGAGGCAGAGGCTCTACCATCTGAGGCAGCTGAGGAGGTTTAAGGTCTCTCCTGCTGTCCTTAAGCCTTTCTACTCAGCTGCCATGGAGAGCATCCTGACCATGAGCATCACATCGAGGTTCGGGAACTGCTCTGTCCAGGACTGGAAAGCCCTACGGAGGGTGGATAGAGCGGCTGAGCGCCGCATCAGATCTGCCTTGCCCTCCCTACAAGACATCTACACCAGCCGCTGTAGGATCAGAGCAATAAAAATCCTCAAAGACCCCTCCCACCCCAATAACGCTCTGTTTTGCCTGTTGAATTCAGGCAAATGCTTCTGCAGCCTAATGACCAGAACGGAAAAACTAAGGAGGAGCTTTTTCCCCCCAGATCATAAGGCTCCTAAACCAGGGCAATACTCAATGCCTCTAGGGACTGCTTCATACTGTCCAAATCATTGGCACATTCCTCAGGCCTCTTGCATTTAAATTGCACAGCAAAATACCTCTATTAAATATCACTTACGTATAGATTATGTACAGTTGAACATTTCATATATTTTTCATTATCATGCACAGCTGCTCGGAGTGACCAGGGTTACATTCCACTACATGTTGCATGTGTACAATTGTTTACGTGATGAATAAACCACATGAATCTTGAATCATGAATTGAATTATTATTGACAAGCCTATATGAGTCCGTACCGACCATTGTATCATCACACAGCATGCCCGTCAGAGTCAGACGCATAGACTCTTGGTGCCTGAAGAGCTGAACATCATATTGACATCAGCAGCACTTCCTAATGCATGCTGATGCAGTACAACCATCTGCAGCATCTGACAGACTGGGAGTCCTGTGGGAGAGACAGCGACATAGAACCACATATAAGGTCAGCCATCGTCGTTTTTTCATGGACTTATTGACAGCCATTCTGTCGCCACGACGTGAATAAGCCAGTATCTGTGAGCGTCGTTCCCTTCTTGACGAGCGGCCCCTCGGTCTCAGAATAACTGTTCCAGGAAGCGAGCGGTGCCTTGCTGTGGTGTTCGTCTAACCTCTGAGGACCTGGGAGAGGAAGCTGTGCGATACAGCCATGCCACAAAGGCACGGAAAGCCACAAAAACAGGCAGCCGAGGCTTCCGAAAGCCCAGAAGCCAGCTGACGGCGGCCCATACCTGTGATGTAATGCCGGCGAAAAGAGGCAGGCTTGTTTGCAGCATAGCACCGGAGCCGGCTGCAAGACAAGACGGAGGCGAAGGCGGCGTTTGCGAAGCCACTTCCAGTGCAACACCGTTTCCCCGCTGTTCAGTAGCTGCGGTGTGCAGAGGGAAGGCTGCATCTCTTCGCCCCCCGAAAACCAACCTGCCAGAGGTGACCCATTTTGCAGGAAACCAGAGCAAGGCTGCGCTGTCCTCTCAGAGGCACGCGGCCAGTGTCTTTAACGGCTTTAAGGTGAAACGAAAAGAGGCTTCGCCATTCGTACAAGTTAGGGATACGGCTGCATTGGACTGGGTCAGCTTTTACTCGGTGGCCCCGCATGAATTGTTGATTTCGTTTAACAGGAGAGCAACATGTTTGTTTGAGGAAAATGAAGATACAGCGATGACGTAATGGACACCGAAACCGATAATTACTCAACGCTCAAAGTGCAGTATCGAAAACCACGCCTTCACAGAGAAACATGTTTGCAATAATGAATAAATCAATGTAGACAGTGAGTATGCTTGATTCACTAACAGGGCAGCTGGAAAAGGGCCTGACAGCATTACACCTTCAATAAGCACCTGCTGACAGGGAGCAAAAACATGGACTATCTGGGGTCTCTGACGACCAGGTTGGGAAACATTGCTCTAAATCACCTTTTAAGTACCATAAATCACATTAAAAGATAAAATTCTTCCCTTATATGATTTTTTTGCATCATTTCTACTTATTCCATTATTTACTGAAGAATAAACCTGATATATGACTAGACTATAAGAATGTAACTAGACTGTAAGACTAAGAATGAAAAGAGAAATGAACCATATGAATGCCATCTGGTGGACAATTATCCCAATATGCTGTTTACAGATTCTCGATTGCTTTGGCACATTTCATAAAACATGCTTAACATTCCCAAGACGATAAGAGCATTTCTAAAAACAGTTCATGCCTATAGCACAACTCTATGGTTTAGCTGCAAAGCCCTGTAACTCACCCAAAACAATTAACTCGTGTCTCAAAAGCAAATACAGCGATTCCACCAAAAGTGGAATTAACATTTTAACATTTCTACTTTTCTAATGCTATAGTTTAGGCTTGATTTTCTTTTTTAAATATTATTAGAATTATTATTATTATTATTGTTAGGCTACATTTATGAATATATTGATGACAACATACAAGGCCATAGTGCATACTGATGAATATTTATTTCTCTCTACAGTCAGGCATCAGTCAAAACACCCATACAGATGCACGTTGCACTGAAAATGAGAACAGAATATATTCTATACTAATCAGATATAGTACACACTATGTAAACACAACAAAAACTGTGGAGGCAAAAAAGGAAACAAAGAAACCAATGCATCATCTCTTCGTCTTGCTGGATCTTACCACATCACCACATCTGCATCACAGGCTATGGTCCCTCTTGCAAGGCAATGAGGGAAAAATCTTCTTGCATGGGGAATCCAACCTTGCACAGACCCAGCATTGATTAGGTGACAAGCTTCTTCCATGGTTTGAATGAGCGGTATTCTGGTGTAGGGCTGACCATCACAAACCTTCCACTACCAAGCTGAGAAAAATCCCGCGGTGGCATTCAGGAAGGGAAAGTAAGGTGGGAGGTTTTGCAGTGCAAATTGTGGACGCTGAAACCAGTTCTGGACCATAGGAGATCGGTGGAAAGATACATTGTCCCAGATGACAATATATCGATTCTGCTCTGCCTCCTTTTGGCCTGCTGCTGTACAAATGTTGTGTGTTTTCTATCCAAAAATGTGAATATGTGACCTGTATTGTAAGGGCCCAGGTTGGCGTGGCGGTGGAGGGCTTCATTCTGTGTGATGGCAGCATGTGGTGATGTCATCGTGATAGGATGTTCACGAAAGCTCTGCAGTCATTGATGTTTCTCTCTTTCCTTCTTACCTTTGTGAGGTTTAGCCTTTGTTCTTTGTTAGTTTTCTGTTCCTATCTCTTATATTAAACAGCTCGGTGTCGACCCGTATCTTAAATTAGCCATAAAATACCCTCAAAACAATAATTTATCACCCAATTTTTTTCTTACCTCTTGGGTACCTTGTTAGGCTTCCTTAACCATGAAAAGATTGGTTTAAAAAATTTTGGTGTTGCTTTCTGGACCTTTCTTTTGACAGCATAACTCTTATTTTCAATAAAAAAAAATTATGCTGAAATAAACCTCAAGAGAATTATATAAATAAACTGAATTGGTCTTATCTTGCCTTACATGTCTGGGCATGCCTTGCCTAGTGATTTTTTAAATTAATTAATTTATTTTGTTTACTGTAATGAGTGTGGTATTTTGGAGGCTCATGCCGTGGAATGACAAAGAAGTAACATCACGTTAGATTTTTGTGTCTAATGTGGAGAAGTTTGTTTAGTGTTTTGCACAATATTGCGTGTAGTGCTTTGCAAAAAGTGTGAGGCTGAGAATATACTTATGGTTGAGGTTTTGCTCCTTGAGTGTCTGGTTTCGCTGTGTTAATTTTAATTTTTGTGTGTAAACAATCGTAAAAAACTGTAATGCAAAATGAAACAAGAAAACAACAGAGGGTCGTGGATCGTGGAGGAATGTTACAGGCCACACAGTATCAGTACAGACACCAGGGCAAAGAGGTTCAGACATTTTAATTTGGGCAGCCATACCAGACAATGGTCCTGTAGCATACAATACAAAAGTTGGTCTGTATAACTGTATAACATTCCTTGATGAGCTTAACAGACTTCTGCTGGTTGTTGAAGGGCGACAGGATGCCTGGGTCAATGGCATGCAATATGTAGGAATATGGGACAATGTCCCTTTCCATATTCCATGACTCGTCTCGTGGTTCAGGGTACATCCACATATGTCTGTCAAATTTGTTCCTACATATTCACTGTTCCTCAATGCTAATGAGAAGTTTTTTCTTGCCTGGAGATGGAGGGTTTATGACCAACTGTCCTTACAACCGAATGCAGCTATTGGATGCTATGACTGAGACTTGTGGGGCAATCATAACATCCGACTGCCAGGCTGGAACAGGCATGCCTGAAGGTATCTATCACGTTGCATTGCCAAAGAAAATATTTTTTGTGACGTTGATGAAAACATGTAGCACAATATCCAGGAGTGGATTGATCAGCCACAGCAACAGATTTTGATTCTAATTCTCAAGCAAAAGGTACTATTTTTTTTTTTTTATTACAGCCTAACTGTATCATGTATTTGTAAATGTTAGATTTTTTTTGCTCTCGATCAGGTTTGTGCTTGATTGTATCAGTATAATGCCCAAAACAATAAAATTTCATTTCAGTGTATATGCATTTTCACTTTTTTGCATTCCAGTTTGTTGGACCACCTCTGTGTACTCATGTGTTTAGCCACTGTTGTTTATGGTGGATTAAAATGAATGCAAGAAACATTGTGTTATAAACCCTATGAAAGTTTTTTCCTCTGCCTCAGTGAGATGTGTGGTTGGTGTTTTGCCTGTGAATATCCAGTGAGTGCTTGGATGTGTTGCTTTTGTAATGCTTCGTGTAACTGTGTGAGTGGATTATGCAGTTTTGTAGCACATATTTATTGTTCTGACTGGAGTATAGAGTTTTGCAGTGAAAATGAAGAGTTAGGCCAAACACATTACTGTTGCACTGGTTTTATTGATTAAGAGAATGCAGTTACTGTTACTACCACTGTGGTAAGGCAACAGAGAAAAACTATTTAATTCATCAGCACAAAATTAAGAGCGGTTTTGAATTTTCAATACCTTCTCTGCCATTTCCCAAGCATCTGCACAGTTTGACCAGTAAGCTTGTAGTACTAACATCACAGCTTATCGAACATCTGTGTTACTAAAGATTATTCTTGTAGGGCAGCCTAAGCAGGATGCATCATTGGCGTTGGGACCTTGAGCAAGGTCCTAACCTCATAAAATACTCCATACTCTGGATGCCCCTGTGCTCAGACCCCAGGCTTGGCCCTAACCTGTAAGTGTGTGCACCTCTCAAAAGGAGAGTGCAGACACAAATGAATCCTCATGTATCTCTGCTCGTAGGTGTACAAATAACAAACGTAGCAGCACGTTGTTTCACAACTAAAGAAGTTCTTCTTCTAATGATCGTATCAGAGACTCTGTAATCTGTGTGGATGGGAAGCGTCTCACTGGTGTGTGTTTCTGCAGGACCGACTCGCCGACGATTTTTATTATGTCGCCACGTTTCATCTCCAAAGTGGAAAGCAGTGGAGGTGGGAGATGAGTAAGCAACGGATGGACGGGGCTAAATGCGTGCGATGGTGCGATATGCTGAGTGTGGGTATGTAGCTGGGAGCTGGGGGGAGCTGAGTAAAGTGCAGGGGGGGGAGGGGGGAGGCAGACGCATTTTAGAGCTTATCTATAAGACTGTGTTGGGACTCGGCAGTCAAGGTGATGTGACACGGAAAGCCGCAAGTCAATATGAGTCAGTCTCCCACGATAAGGGGTCCTCTTCTCTTCCCTGGGTTATGGCTTTGCACCATCACAAACACACAGTTTCATGAAGATGCACTGGTTAAATTTGCTTATCTGTTATCTAGTTGACGTTGGCTTAGTTAACTAGTCTGTGCAAACAAATCAAGGTAGCAAGTACATTACAGTTTTTCTTGATTGTTTTCTTCCACATTTCATGAAACCTACTTACATTCTCACGATTATAAGAGCATTTCTCAGTACAGTTCATGCATATAGCACAACACTATGGTTTACTGCAAAAGCCTGTAACTTACCCAAAACAATTAGTTCATGTCTCAAAAGCAAATAATTCCACCAATGAATTAGTCAGTACCACCAAAATGAAAAGTACAGTCAGCATTGTTTTAAACGTGAGAGTCAAACTGCTTAGGTATATTGTCAGTATGTCAGTGTAAGTCTGTCAGTGTAAGTCTGTCAGTGTAAGTCTGTTCCTGAGCTCGACGATTCTGAAAGATCGGCTTCCACTTTCTCATTGTCACTGACTGATCATTTCTCATTAGCAAACTCATGCTTATTTATATCAAAGACACTAGTTTTATGGATTTTCTCTGATTGCTTAAGTACTATCTTTGAAACTATAGGATATTTTTGCAAAACTCTGTACACTTTAACCACAAAACCTTACATCATTGAAAAAGCAAGCAGTTATTGCAAAGCTCTTCAAACTTTTTTTAAAAATAGGTTTTGTGTCAATGCAATGCACACAATTATTTAAATTCACACATAAGGCACCACTGAAAGTGTGAATGAAAACCCCTTCAGCTTTTCCTGTGTGCAGAGCATAACAGTTTGCAAAATGCTATCATACACGTAGCGCACAGACAGGTATTCCAATGTGTTTTTGTGGGAAAACTAAAGCAATTGAAAATTGTGCAAAATGATGATTGTTCTGCCAGGCTTCCATGTGAGTAGAGTTTTCATGTTCTCCCTGTGTCACGGTGGGGTTTCCCCCCACAGTCCAAAAAACATGTTGAGGCTACTTGGAGTTGCTAAATTACCCATAGGTGTGCATATGTGAGTGATTGGTGTGTGAGTGACTGGTGTGTGAGTGTGCCCTGTGATGGGTTGGCATCCCATCCTAGGTTGTTCCCTGCCTTGTGCCCGTAGCCTCCCCGCAACCCTGAATGGGACGAGTGGTTACAGAGAAAGGGTAGATGTATGATGACTATTGCACAAACCATTTGCATATGTGTACTAAAGACACTTGAGACATACCTTACAGACCTCAGCACACATCTGACAGACCTCAGGACACACCTGGCATAACTTGGGACACACCTTAACGACCACGGGACTCACCTTACAGACCTCAGGACACTCCTTATAGAACACAAGACACACATTACAGACCTTGGGACACTCATTACAGACCTCAGGACACTCCTTATAGAACACAAGACACACATTACAGACCTTGGGACACTCATTACAGACCTCAGGACACTCCTTATAGAACACAAGACACACATTACAGACCTTGGGACACTCATTACAGACTTGTACTGTACATTGTTCTGGACAAAAGCATCTGCTGAATAAAACAAATGTAAATCTAAGTAAGACATATCTATTGAATCATAGTCGTTCTAAATTTTGTTTGGGCGGGTGACTTTTGTCTTTTGTTCAACGTTTTTCTCGATCGCTTTGGAACATTTCTCATATGACAATTAACACTTGCAAAACAACAAGTGTAATCCCCACACCGCGATGTCACTTCTGCTCAGCAGACCATCATCTCTCATTGCTTCACACAAATTTCCAAATGCTTTAGTACATGTATGCAAATGGTTTTGTACAATTCTCATCATTTGGTACAATTTTCAGCTTTAGATTTTGACTAGATAACAGAATGACGTTTCACCAAGCAACGTCTGCTGGAGAAATTGATGACTACTTTTTAGCTCTCAGTGATTTCAACATAAATCTGTCAAATATACGTATTTTTACCTTGCTTCTCTAAACAGCTAAAAAATATGTAACATACATGAGTCGGTCAACATACTTCTCCAATCTACTCAGTGTTAGGGCAATCCTACATTTCCCTTTAGTCGATCTGGTAGCTGAGAATGCAGAACTTTCCAGCAGCCTACCTGATGGTTTGATGAATTTTTGATGACAAAATGCTGACTATCATAATTTAGATCTAAGGCAGATTGTGAAGGTGTTATAGCACCGGACTGGTCTGTTATACATCTACTGCTAGTTGAGTTAACTAGCTACACCGGTACTATATTATTCACCTTCTGGGCCCAGTTGTTCAAACAATTTAATCTGGATCAAAGTGATCCGGATTTTGAAATTCCTTGCTTTGCTATCTAGGATCTGGTAATCGATTTTACTTAACTTTTTCAAAGCTACACTGGACTGGAACACTGTTATCCAAATACAGAATTTCCAGGATTACCAAATCCGGTTTACTAGTGCTTTAAATAGAACTCACAATGTAGCCTACTGGCAATGTAAAGAACAACAGGTAGACCTACAACACCAAATGAGGGACAGACTGGACATGCGGTCAGGGATGCAATTGTAAGACATTACTTCTGACTGATTAATTGAGTAATAGTAATTATTGTCATTTTCATTAAAATACAGTGGACAGTAGAGCTTTTTGTTTTGAGCTTTGAGATTTTGTTTGAGTACAGATATCTCAAAGGGATTTTTTTTTCCTTGACTATGCCAAAAGGCTTCATGTCTCATATCCTACTTTATTTTCACTGCCACTGTCCTAGTTCAACAATTGTACAAAATATAAATAAATGTATATATCATTAGCAAACATTGCTTTTGTGATCAATTTTCAAGTTTAATTTAATTTTTGTGCAAGAAATCCAGACTGAATCTACCCTGGTGTTGGGATCAGGATTATTTTGATTTTTTGGGTCAAATGTATCCCAATTCAAATACAAACTTTTGAACAACCCAAAGTGAAGGTTTGATCCAGATTAAAACACGAGATTGGATTAGGTGATCTGATCTGATTTCAGAATCCCTCTTTTCCCTTTTAACAACCCATTTTCAAGATTCAACCCAATCCATTATCCGAAATCCAATTGGATTACTTTTGAACAACTGGGCCCTGGATCCCACACCGACAAAGTTAAAGAATAACCCTCTTTAACTGGAAAAGCCATGAAGAATATAATAAACACATCATTATTTTCTTTACATATTCCAATGTGTCAGCTTGTAGTTCTAACCATACAATTTCGGGTGTAAATCACACCTTCACTTTTCATGTATATTGTCACAGAGGTGCGCCACCTAGTGATCTACTCACAATATGACAGCATTTTTAACAGGTTATTGTCTGGGTTCATGCACTCGAACAACACTTAAGTTTACTGCTCTCCTCTTTTTTAGGTCACATGTCTGTTACAGACACCATATTCTCTTGGAAAGGCTAGAAAAAGTAACCATCACTTCCTACTGCTTGACGCAAATTTCCAAAAGTTTTATGACATATATGCAAATAGTATTGTACGACTGTCATCATTTGGCACAATTGTCAGTTGCTTTAGTGTTGTTGGTCAAAACAGATTATGTAGTTTCCAACTGTGATAATTTTACACCCAGAACTATATATATATATATATATACACACACATATACATATATATATAGATATATATATATATATATACATCCATCCATCCATTGTCCAAGCCACTTATCCCACTGGGTCGCGGGGGGTCCAGAGCCTATCCCGGAAGCAACGGGCACGAGGCAGGGAACAACCCTGGACAGGGGGCCA
>JAODLC010000036.1:18806705-18830583 GCA_026781145.1 Hippopotamyrus pictus | reverse complement strand
AACGGAAGACAAGAGAGTGCTCGGTATGGCCAATCATTAGCGCAATACTTCGCAGTGAGACTGCGGACCTCTCCTCCCTTAAATACGGGAGGCCCTTAAGTCCCTAATGCGGAACACCTGTTGGTCCCGCCCCCTTGGGCGTGACAATTTGAATATTACTGTCAATGACGCTACTACTCACTGTAGCCCTATTCTCACATTTTAAATTCTTCTATCATGTCTGATTTTAAAACTATATTCTTTAGTCTTGATCTACATGGCCAGTGAGATGGTATTCTGTTTTAGCATTTAATTCTTCATGTAAAGCTCCCTCCAACCCTTACGAAACAAAATTATATTTAAATATATGAAATTTCAATATATTTTGCTTAACAACATTGGACATTTACAAACAATTTGAACATTTCTATGCGAATCAAGTTATGGAATTGCATTCAGAAACTGCATTATTCATGTCACAAATTAAAAAATTTCAATAGAATAAAAAATATGCATATTCCTATAATATATGGGAAAATGTATTGAATACAAATATATTGGAAAATACAGAAACAATTGCAAAATATATTGCTTTATGTATTCTAAAATATATTTTGAGTTAATATATTTTAAAAGTATTTCATATCATACATCTAATAATATATTTGCAATTACACTATAATATAAATGTCAGTATATTGTTAAATGTATGATGTGCAGTTTGAAAAACACATTTACTGAAATATATTTCAGAATATATTACGAATCATATAAATATATTAATATGATAAACTACTTCACATCATACATCTAATGATATATTTGCAGTTATGTATTGTATAACTCAATGTTTTCCTTATGACATTTAACCTAGAAACAATGTGACAAGTTCCACACTAAACATACATTAATGCATTGATTAATACATTACATAACTCATACATTACATGTTTGAACATATTTAAAACAGTTCAGTGATCCCCGAAGTTACGTTTCAGACCCATCAGCAATAGGTGAAAATCCACGATATAGAAAGACCATAGAAATCATTTTTTATATATATAATTTAAGCCTTAAAATAACCCTCCCATATGCTTTAAGCACATGTAAACTTAAAGGACATGAGTAAGGATATGGGCTCATGAGTAAGGATATGGGCTCATGAGTAAGGATAAGAGTCATATAATAATAATAATAATAATAGTTATAATAATAATAATTTAATGCGACTGTTACAAAGTGTTTTAAAACAATCATTATTTTATGACACTTTATGTATCTGCAAATTCACTGGGTTCTAATTCATGTTAACCCTAAATATTGGAATGGAATCACATTCTTGAATATTTAGTTAAGCAGAATCTAAGAGTTAAGAAGAATCTATTACAATACGAAAACTGAATTTCCAAACCGTTGACTGGTACCAAACACATGACTGTCAGAAGATACTGAAACATCGATACTGAAACATCGATCTAGTGAATGATTCAGTATGTAGCACAGAGTTGACTGACCTATATAAGTGAATGATTCAGTATGTAGCACAGAGTTGACTGACTTATATAATATGAATACTCAGTGTAGCCGCAATCATGGATCAGAGAACATTAATTTGATGTCGGAGTTACCACAAATTACCAGTGCAACATTTTAATAATCTTGATAACAGCCAGGAATCAGATTTTTTTCTGAAAAGATTGAAACACCTTCCATGTACTCAGAAGCAGACAGTGTGGTTTTTGTCAGTAAGCTAAGTGTTTCACAGGACAACAGTGAAGAGTGTCCCCCTGTGAGCAAACCCCTCCTTTATCCACCATCACTATGAGCAAACCCCTCCTTTATCCATCGTCACTGTGAGCAAACCCCTCCTTTATCCATCGTCACTGTGCGCAAACCCCTCCTTTATCAATCGTCACTGTGAGCAAACCCCTCCTTTATCCATCGACACTGTGAGCAAACCCCTCCTTTATCCATCGTCACAGATTACACAAGATGAAAGCGTCTTGCTCATATTGTCATTTTCACTGTGACACAAGTTAACTGGTGCAGCACTGTCTGTCCAGTTGGATTTGATAAGTATTCACTGTCCAGAGCAGACCCTGTCAACTTCTAAGCATCCTTTTCTTAAAGCATTAAAACCAGTGCAAGAGAGCATACAGTTTCATCTACAGTATACTGCTCTCTCTGTGAGCACTACATAAGTGAGGAGGGCAGTGAGGGGCAATGCGAGGTGTGTAGCACTTTTTGGAATATAAATAATTATTTGAAAAATGGCAACTTCTTTATATACTTACCAATTGAATCCCAGCTACGAAACCTTCTACAACGAGATGATATTGTAGAATGTCTGTCAGAAAATCAAAGTGGCATTGATAATCCCAACTTTTACAAAGACATGATAAGTGGAAAAATGTACCACAAGTTCAGAAAACATGAACCCTGTAACAATTTCCATGGATATTCATTGACTCTTAACTGTGATGGTGTACCAGTGTTTAAGTCATCTACATATAGTATTTGGCCTTTACAGGGAATGATTAATGAGCTTCCCTATCCAGTTCGTAAAAATAATGATCTATTATTCAGTTTGTGGTTTGGAAACAGAAAACCAAATGTGAATAGATATTTGAGACCATTTACTTTGGAGTGTCAGAGGCTGTCAAGACATGGATTTACAATCAGAAATATGGGCTCTCCTGAACTGCAGGGTATTGCAGCTGTGATAATGTGTGATTCAGTGGCAAGGCCCATATTGCAAAATATGACCCAATTTAATGGGTCTTCTGTCTACATCCTGGTGAAGAAGTTGTAAAGGGCAATGGAACAATGAGATCCAATGAGAACCTGACAAAGTTGTTACAAAGAGGGACCGCGATTCAACTGTTATTAATGCAAGAGAAGCTCTAAATACTTCAAAGCCTGTTTTTGGTGTTAAAGGACCAACATGTCTCATTAATATTACACATTTTGATGTGATATCCAGCGTGCTTCCTGACCACATGCATAGCGTGCATCTTGGTGTTGTGAGACAGATGGCGGTCTGTGCTTTGATAGTCAAAACCATGACAAACCATTCTATATTGATCAGCAGCTTCTGGCAATCAATCCTCCATGTAATGTAACTGTCTACAGCACAGACGGTTTTGGAAAGCCAGTGAATGGCAAAATTGGCTTTTGTTGCACCGTGTTTTTGTGCTAAAAGGTGTTTTACCATAGGCATTTCATCAGCATTGGTTAATCCTGGTCACATTCATGTTTTTGCTATGCAAAGACATTATCACTGAAGAAGAAGCTAAAAGATGTGAAAAACTTGTGGTGGACTTTGTCAAAACATTTGAAACTTTATATGGCAACGAAAATGTTATAGTTATGTCTTCACCTACCAGATTCAGTGCGCAATTGGGGACCTCTTTGGGTTCATTCAGGATACAGTACATATTTGAGTCCTTTAATGGTGAAATACTAAAAATGTTCCATGGAACTCAGTGTGTTCCTTTTCAGATAATGAAACAATTCAGTCTAAGACAGGCATTGCCAATTCGGAATAAAGATACTTTGAGATGTGCAACAAAAGAATGCAAAGAGTTGTTTGATAGATTAACTACTCAAAAGAAACTGAGAAGATTTAAAGAAGTAACAGCTAAGGTTGCTGCTGTTGGGATGCATTACTCAAGAAAACCTACAAGGCAGGAGGAGCTTCCTCTCAGAGAACATGCATCAGTTACACCAGACACAGTTGTTCAGATATTTAATAGAGTTCTTGTGAATGGGCAACTGTACTCTTCAGAGGACTTCAAAAAAGTCATGAAAAGAAACAGTTTCACTGTGCTGTTACAAAGTGGAGACATTGCAAATGTTGAAAAATACCTGTTGACGGAGGAACAAGGATGCAAGGAGTGATTTGTTGTTGGTGGATTATATGCACAGCACTCTGTGCGATTTGCCACATGTTATGTGTCTCAACAGAGAAATAAAGGGAGGAAAGTTGGCTTTCAATGTGAAAGTTTTCAAAAACAAATGTGATCTTATTAACATACCACAGTATGCAAGTCTTTATGTGTGCATTCCAACAAGATATTTCTTTGAAGATTAAACTGCTCATGTCCATATAATGTTCATATGACTCCACATGCTGTAACGGCTATCTGGAGCTTTTCGTGTGTTGCTCAACCAGCTGTTGTACAAGTCTATTGCTCTTTATTGTCATGGTGGAAAGACAAACATGACTAAATTGTATTAGGTCATTTTAACCTGCTTAAATACATTTGAACAATTAAAACTGGATGACTTTAGTTTTGGTCTGATTATTGTGAATTATTTTTGTTGTATTTTTCTGTAATAATTTATCTATGAATATTTTCAAATTGCAAATCCATGGCCCACATAATCTGTCATGCATTAATAGAGCAGTAATTGAATTAGATATGAGTATTTCCCACTTATCTGTACTTAATATAAATATAATATTAAAAAACAATATATTAAGTCATACATTTGAAAATACATTATATATCTCACAAGTCATTCAATATGTTACAATATACTGTTCAATATATTGCGGTACATTTTTAAATACTTTACAATATAGTTTTGTTTAGTAAGGGAAGATATGCTGTAAAAAGGGAAGACCAGTTCCATGGCTTAGTGACAACACATCACAACTTCCTCTACAATTGCAGAACAGCACTGGACAAAAGATAGGCTGAAAATATCATTCTAAGAATCCTAGGGCTTTATTTAATGCAATTAATGCGGCTATTTACCCTTATTCTGAAACAGGATTAAATAGTATTGTTTCTGTACTTCTTGTTGTTAATCATGGCTTTGTCTTGGAATCATTTGATGTTGTCGCACTTTCACAGCTAAAAAACACTATTGACACTCTTAAACCTACCTTCAGTCCTCTTGATATTGTTCCACCACATCACTTTGTGGAAGCTTTTGATGTCCATTTTTGCTAGCTATTATCAATGGATCTGTTAGTGAGGGGGTTGTGCCCTTATTTTTTAAAGATGCTGTAAGATGTTCTTCTTTTAAAAAAGCACCGTTAGATCCTCGAGTGTTAGCTAATTACCACCTGATTTCCTAATTGCCTTTTCTAGCTAAAATATTAGAAAGAATTACATCTAATCAATTTGTTGATCATCTTAATTCCAGTAATTTATTTGAGATCTACCAATCTGGTTTTCAGCGTTATCACGGTGTTGAAATGGCCTTCCTGAAAGTATTCAGTGATATCTCTCTTATTACAGACTCTGGTAGTATTGCAATCCTTGTCCTCCTCGATTTTTCTGCTGCCTTTGACACTAATGATCATGAGATCTTGCTATCACGGCTTGAACATCAGGTCGGGCTTAAAGGGGCTGTTCTTAACTGACTCAGATCATACCTTACTGTGGTAGACACTTTTCAGTGACTTTTAATTCCTCTTATTTTCTACTGTTCCTGTTAAACGTGGTGTTCCACAGGGATCCATTTTGGGTCCTATTTTATCTTATATATATCTTCATCCAATAGGAGCTATTTTTAGGAAATGTAACATTTCCTTTCACTATTTTGCTGATGATAAACAGGTTTATTTTCCCGTGTGCAACTCTGCAATGAATCTGCATATGAAACTGCACAATTGTCTTTTAGAAGCAAGATCCTGGATGGCTGACAAGTTTCTTGTTCTGGAAGTGCTGGTAGCTGGTCCTTCAGCCTAAGCTTATATTAGTCTTGGAGTTTTTGGCTCTCTTTTTGTTTTTTGTAAACCTCAATCTTGGAGTTATTTTTGACAGTAACCTCTCTTTTGAGGAAGAAATTAACTCTGTAGTCTAGTTTTGTTTTTTCCAGCTTCGTTTTTTGGCAAAGGTCAAGCCTTTTTTATTTTATAGGGATCTTGTGACAGCTACTTGTTCATCTTTCTCGGCTTGATCACTACAACTCGCATTCTGGGATCTGAAAATTCCAGATAACCCAGTTGCAGCTGGTCCAGAATGAAGCTGTGCATTTTTTGGTTGGGGCAAGAAAGTTTGATTCTGTTTCTCCAATACTAGCTTCTTTACACTGGCTGCCTGTCAGTTGTCGAATTGATTTAAAATTTTGTTTCTGGTTCATAAATCATTACATGGGTATTCTCCTGCCTATTTATCGTAATTATGTTATATGCCAGCCATCCAGAGAGCTTCTGGCCAGTTGCCTCTTGTGGTCCCTCGTACTAAGTGTAAAACTAAGAGCGACAGGGTATTTGCCTGTGGAATTATTTACCACATTACATAAAGGAGTCACCTGCAACTGAACTGTTTAAAACGAGACTGAAGACTCATTTCTATTCTCTAGCTTTCCATGACCAGCAATTCTGATGGTTTCCGTACCCAAGTCACTGCTGGTTCATTTGTGTTTTACTGTAATCTATTTCTGTCTTATTTATTTATTTTTATGTCCGTTCATTTATTTATATTTTTTCGATTTATTTTATTTTACGTTCATTGTATGTCTTAATGTAAAGCACATTGGCTGCAGCATTCTGATGTTGTTGTAAATGTGCTGTATAAATAAATTGACATTGACATTTTTGCTGACCAACCATGGTTTCATTATTGACTTGACCCAATTCTTATACAAATATACCACTATATTAGTGCATTTATATGTCACACTATCATGCTGAAGCTCGTGACGCTTATAATCTCTGGGCCTTGGCTGGAAGACCTACACAAGGCCGGGAGTTTGATCATAAAAAACTTGCCAATGCTAGATTTAAGTACGCTGTTCGGTTTATATCTAAAAATGAGCAAACCATGAGGGCTGATTCCATAGTCAACAAAATGACACATAATAATATTACGGGCTTTTGGAAAGAGGTGAGGGTCCTGAATAATTGAAAACCTTCTCTTCCTTGCACTGCTGAAGGTATCTCAGGAGAAGATAATATTGCAGCATTATGGAGACAGCACTATTGTTCCATTCTTAATTGTATAAAAAGTGAACCATGTGTTGAGGACTCTGATATGAGTTATGAATCAATAATTATAAGCACACATGACGCCATCCAGAGATTTCCTAACAACAAAGCATGTAGCTTGAACCTAATTAATGTTAGCATTTGAAATATGCTAGTTTGAGGTTTTTCCCTCTACTAGCTCTCAGCTTCACTGGTTTTATGATCCATGGAATATTACCAGAATCAATGATATCTATCGTACTTGTCCCAGTTATTAAGGACAAAGTTGGAAAAGTGAGCTGTCTGGATAATTATAGGCCCATAGTGTTAGCCAGCACCTTATTTATGGTTATGGAAAGAATTTTGTTTGATAGGGTGGGTGACTACATTACTTCCCTTGATAATCAGTTTGGTTTTAAACCAAAGCATGACACAGACATGTGTATATATGCACTTAAGGAAATAGTGAATCTTTACAGGGCCAAAAATTCATCTGTTCTTATTGATGCTTCTAAAGCATTTGATAGAGTAAATCATAAACTCTTTATTACGTTAAAACTAGGAGGAGTGCCTGGGTATATTGTGAGGCTTCTTGGCTTTTGGTATGCCCACCAGAAGATGCACATTAAATGGGGGGGTAGTATATCTGCCCCCTTTACAGTGTCCAATGGTGTTAGACAGGGAGGAATTTTGCCCCTTCTTTTATTTAATTTACATGCTAATGAGCTGTCTATCAGACTGCAAGCCTGCAACACTGGTTGTATGATTGGTGGGGTTTTGGTCAGTGGTGGAGGAAGTACTGAAGCTTAGTACTTAAGTAAAAAGTATATTTGGTATCTTTTGGAAAAAGTAGGGGTGATGTCCTGACTAAAATCTGGCCATCTGTTTTCTCAGGCTATGGGTGAGGGTGTCTGGGACTACCTGACTGTGTAGGTTCCACACACAGGGAGTTATGGGGTGACTTGAACCCTGGTCCTGATCCTGACGCAATGCATTACGGTTAGATGCATTGCGACCTCTCACCCGGCTGCACAAACTGGAACCGCCTCCGCGACGACAGACCTTTGCCCTTATTGGCTGAAGAGTTTAGTTACACGGATGACGTTTGTATCCCAGGTATAAAATGTAACGACTAACGGCATAAATTGTAAAAATGTAGTGGAGTAGAAAGTACAGATAATTATTTTTACTTAAGTAAAGTACAGATACGTAAAAATGTACTTAAGTACAGTAACGAAGTACAAATACTTTGTTACATTCCACCACTGGTTTTGGTAAATCATCTTATGTATACAGACAACCTTGTGATTTTTACTCTGAGTAGAGCTGGGCTGCAGTGGCTTCTTACTATTTGTACTGAATATGGTGCAATATGATATAAAATATAATGCCAGCAAGAGTACTGTTTGAATATGTAGAACCATCCATCCATCCATTTTCCAACCCGCTTATCCTATTGGGTCGTGGGGGTCCGGAGCCTATCCTGGAAGCAACGGGCATGAGGCAGGGAACAACCCTGGACGGGGGGCCAGCCCATCTCAGGGCACACTCACACACCATACTCTCACCCAGGCACACCAACGGGCAATGTGGTAATTCCAATTAGTCTCAGCACGTCTTTGGACTGTGGGGGGAAACCGGAGTACCCGGAGGAAACCCCACGCCGACACGGGGAGAACATGCAAACTCCACACACGTGACCCAGGCAGAGACTCGAACCCGGGTCCCAGAGGTGCGAGGCAACAGTGCTAACCACTGCACCACCGTGCCGCCCAAAATGTAGAACCATGCCGGGCAAATGGCTCAATTTTCCTGGTTTAAACTGTCTAATAATAGTGTTGAGGTCTGTAAAAAGATTAAATATCTTGGTCACTTCATTACAGATGACATGAGGGATGATGATGACATTTACAGACAATGGTGTAAGTTATATGCACAGGCAAACATCATTGCACGTAAGTTTGGCTTTTGTTCTACTGAAGTTAAAGTGGCATTGTTTAAAGCATACTGCACACCTCTCTACACTGCTCAATTGTGATCATCTTACAAAAAAATCTAGCATGCATAAGTTACAAGTTGCATTTAACGATGCGATGAGAATCCTCCTTAAGAGTCCCAGAGGAGGGAGTGCCAGTCAGATGTTTGTCACTGCAGGAGTCAGCACTTATAAAGAACTATTGAGAAGCTTGATGTTCACGTTTATGCAACGTTTGGATCAATCTATAAACAGCATCATTTTAGTACTATCAAATCCCATTGTAAGTTGTTCCCGTTATGCATCCAGACTGAGGGTGTATTGGCTGAGATGTTTGTATGTCATTTGATTTTCTTTATATGTGTTTTCGTATTTATCTGTCCTGTTTTGTGTGTGTATCTATGGAGTCTGTTAATAAAGTAATTTATTGATTGATTGCTTGATTGAATATATAAAGATTTCAAATGATAATCGTTTTTATTGTTAATTACAAGATGAAGGTTTAATTTTATGTTATACACTGTGATTGGTTAAACATATAGCTAAAATAGAATAATTATCTGTATTTGATGAATATTTTAAACCTAATTACAGTCTTAGCATGCAGTTCCATATGCAGTTCCGCATAAGCTCATCCCTGCTTATGCGGACTAGTGAGTACAATAACCTTTTATCCACATTGAAGTGATTTGTGTTCACATTGTAGTATCATAATATTTGTTTGGTCATGGCTGACATATATATTGTAGTGCTGGAGCATGCTGGGAAATTGTAAATTGCCCCAGTGCATGTTACTGTTAATTCTTGTTCTGTTCCCGAACGTTGCATGTTCGTTCCCTTGCCTTTGTCTTGCATGAACCCTGTCCAATCTTCGCGTGCCTCTAGTTATTGTGTCAACTACACACTGTGTATGTGCCTTACAGTCGAAGAACAGAACTCCATGTATTTTGGAGCTGTTTTCTGGTGGGTGTTGGCTGCTTGTGTTAGTGTTTTTACAGACTTAATAAACAGGTGTATTCTCCCTTCAAGCAAGCCTGCTCATTTTTCTGCAGCTCCCCGGTCTGCCAGACCTGACAATATTGTTTTTTAAATTTTTGTTATGATTTTAAGTTTGGTGGTTGTTGCTGGCGGTGTCCCATGTCGAAAATTAATCATAGTAATTCTTTCCTTCTTAAAATGGAAATATTTATATATTAAATATTTATATATTAAATTGACATGATCCATATTTATAGCACAGTGTGGGTTAGTCTCAGTAAACCACAAATGAACTGAGCATTGAGTCAGAAGATGTTCTCTGATTGTGTGCAATCATTTCCATTTCTTCTGATGTGAAGATGCCGATCTGTGGTCGAAGGAGATTTTTGCATAAGCTTCTCACTACTGATGCAGCATTGTTCATACAGTACTGAAAAATACTGCTGATGAATCCATTCTGATGGTATTACTGAAAGCGATCAGCTCAAACGGTTTTTGAACCAGTTGCCAACTGCCATTCTAAAATAAAATGCAAACAGCTATACTTCCCATATGGATGGAAAAACTGTGTCACAGCTGAGCCCCAGAGAGACTTTCAAGAATTAATTCAAGCAAACTCAGAAGTCAGAACTCAGTTTATTGCCAGTATGTACAAACATGCCAGAAATGTTTGTGGTCCAGTGTCAAGCATTAAGTACGGGACAAAAACTTGCACTTGCAAGATGTACAGGAGAAACATTTCACAGGATATATATGTGTAAAACAATATTCAGTTTCAATTCAATATTTATACGGCACCTTTTACAACGGCAAAGCATGTTATATGGGTTTGTTATAGTACATTCCTACATAATACATAATAATACATAATACATCCCTCCCCCCCGGGGATGCTAACATTATATAAAATGCTAAAAGAAGGGTATAAGCTGTAGTCAAGGTCAAAGACAAAGTCCATCAATGAGTCTGTTCTCCACGCCGGCCTGTGTAGGGTGCAAGACCGAAGGCTGCACCCACGGTGTTACAGCTCTCCAATCACACCCATGATGTCACCTCTCCATGGGACTGAACCAGGACTCCAGCTGAGATGGTGCCCCCCCCCCCATGGGCATGTGGGGTCAGAACATGAGTTGACACGTTAAGGGACGAACATAACAGATAAAAATGACATGTAGAGCAGCACCAGCAGTCATACTTACAGTGTGTTATGTGTTAAATTGCAGGCAAGCTAAACCGAAATAATAGGTTTCAGTGAAGATTTATAGACAGAACGATTCAGCATCCCAAACATCGGCTGGTAAACCATTCCACAATATGGGGCCCAGTAGCAGAATGCTTTACAGCCAACTGTCACTTTATTAATATATGGAATGACAGGGAAGCCTGTGTTCTGTGCTCTCAGCTTGAAAACTTGAATTAGTTCTGTTAGGAAGGCGCCAGACCTTTAAGTGTCTTATATATAAGTAGGACAACTTTGAAGTCAGTTCTGAACCTATCAGGAAGCCAGTGCAAGGTACTAAGAGCAGGGTTATGTGTTCATACTATAGAAAAAGAAATTACAGATTGACAGATAACAACAAGATTAAAAGACCACAGATGATTAACGGAGCACAGAGTACAAGACATCTTACGATAATAAATAAGATCAGAATAACGCAAAAAAAATGACTGTTGTACCCAGAAAACCAGCATTGGAAACAATGTGTAAGTTCCACTGATGCAGAGCAGAATGATAACTGGACAGACCTTGTTTCGCCAATGGGACTTCTGATGTTAGAGACGCCGTTTAGCAATTGGACTCCTGATGTTCCTAAAGCCCACATTGTCACCAACTCCCATGCCACCCCCCCCGCAGGAACACCAGTGCAGCGTCAGCAGATATGTGGGCGTTGTACCCGTCTGTCTTGGTGGCGAGAGAGCTGAGCCAGGAAGCAAGGCTTTCACTTTACCGGTCAATCTATGTTCCCACCCTCTGCTATGCATATGCAGATCTGGGGGGGTAGCAAGGGGTAGCCATGGACTGAAACCAGACCACCTCGTTGATCACCCTGGACTGAAACCAGACCACCTCGTTGACCACCCTGGACTGAAACCTGGCTACCTCATTGGCCACCCTGGACTGAAACCTGACTACCTCATTGGCCAGCCTCGACTGAAACCTGGCCACCTCGTTGACCACCTTGGACTGAAACCTGGCCACCTCGTTGGCCACCCTCGACTGAAACCTGGCCACCTCATTGGCCACCCTCGACTGAAACCAGACCACCTCGTTGACCACCCTGGACTGAAACCTGGCCACTTCGTTGGCCACCCTCGACTGAAACCTGGCTACCTCATTGGCCAGCCTCGACTGAAATCTGGCCACCTCATTGGCCACCCTCGACTGAAACCTGGCCACCTCATTGGCCAGCCTCGACTGAAACCTGGCCACCTCGTTGGCCACCCTTGACTGAAACCTGGCTACCTCATTGGCCAGCCTCGACTGAAACCTGGCCACCTCATTGGCCAGCCTCGACTGAAACCTGGCCACCTCGTTGACCACTCTGGACTGAAACCTGGCCACCTCGTTGGCCACCCTCAACTGAAACCTGGCCACCTCGTTGGCCACCCTGGACTGAAACCTGGCCACCTCATTGGCCAGCCTCGACTGAAACCTGGCCACCTCATTGGCCACCCTCGACTGAAACCAGACCACCTCGTTGACCACCCTGGACTGAAACCTGGCCACCTCGTTGGCCACCCTCAACTGAAACCTGGCCACCTCATTGGCCACCCTCGACTGAAACCTGGCCACCTCATTGGCCACCCTCGACTGAAACCTGGCCACCTCATTGGCCAGCCCTGTCCTATTTGCATTTTCTCTACAACCGCAAGACACCTGGGAAGCATCAAGCCTGTGCACACAAACAGCACTGTCCAGTGGAAGAAGAAAGCTCTGTCTTCATGAAATTCCGGATCCTTCTGTCTTCTATTTCAATCATTACATTCCATACATACTGTATTTATTCAGTCATTGATTAGGGTACGAGTTCCAACATGTCTTCATTTATTTATTTACCTTTCCTTAGTTGTTTCACATGGTGGAAAAGTTAGTGTGGCTGGGGGTGCAGTGGAGTCAAGCTAATTGTCTCACAATCTGTGCCTGTTGCTCCGTTTAAGTTTTATGAAGCATGGTGGAAGACTGTTTATAACAAGCTGATTAATTGATAATATCTCCTTATTTTCACTGCACCTGTAGTCATGAGCTTAAAGTCCTTGTTTAGCCCACAGCACTGCTGACATTGACGATCTCCTTTAGCCAACTGCACTTCTGTAATTTAAGATTCAAGATTCAAGAGGTTTATTCAGAGTTGTACACATACAACATGTTGTGGAATAGGACCCTGGTCAATCCCAGCAGCTGTGCATGATAAGAGAATAACAAAATAATCAAAAATCAGGAAAAATAATAACATAAGATAAAAAAAATATATGAGATGTTCAGCTGTACATAATCTATACATAAGTGATAGGTAAGAGATATTTTGCTGTGCAATATAAGTGCAATGTGCAAGAGGCCTGAGATATGTGCAATTTGGACTGTGTGAAGCAGTACCTAGAGGCATTGAGTACTGTCCTGGTTTAGGAGCCATCTGACCTGGGGAAAAAGCTCCTCCTCGACCTTTCTGTATTTATCTATAGAGCTTTGATCCCATTCTGTCCAGCTCATTCTGTCCCCATATCATTTGTATCTGTATGATGTCAGAGCCAGTTTTACCTTTTCAATATAAACGGTCAAAAGTGACTTTTACTATGATCAGGAACAGGGGCCTTATTAGGCCTATTTTACAGTGTCTTTAATAATAAATAATAATAATAATACATTTTATTTATATAGTGCTTTTACATGAACTCAACGATGCTTTAGCGTATTTGTGCCACCTGAAATAATGTGTGGCCAGGTTAAGTTAGGGTTAGGGTTAGGTTTTTAGCTTTCAGGTTATGTTTAGGGGTATTGGTTAGCAGTAGGGTTAGGGTTAGAATTAGGTTTGGGGTTATGGTTAAGGGTTCTCAGGTTTTTTAAAGCTTCTGGTTAAGGCCATTTGGAGACAGGGAATGTTCTTATTGTAATACATTCCTTTTCTAATCTCTTTCTGTCTTCTACAGTCCTGTTCTGGACTCTGAATGGAGTTCAGTCCAGGTATGATAAAATATGCAGGTAGGTGAGCTTGTGTATCTTTATGATTTCTAATGCTATGGGCTTGCTGTGCTAATTTGGGTCTAGTTTTCTTCCCTGTTACTTCTCACATTTCTGTGAACTGTAAGTATATGCAGTACTGTACAGGACTGATTGATAACACCCCTTTCATATTTTAATTGATGTTTTTTTTTATATAGACCCAGTGCACTGGAAAATACCATAATGTTTGCAAAAGTTAAAAGTGGAAATGGGTGACCAGCACCAGATAACTAGACTTAATCATCAGAACAGTGAACAGGCTGCTGGGAAAAAGGAAAACCAGGACAATGGCGGCCTGAATGGTCTTCAGAAGCCAGCATTGACTTAGGACAATAATAGTTAGCGTCAATTTTTTGACATTTATTTAATTAATGTATAAGTAAAATTATTATAAAATTATTCTCTTTGGACTGGTTTGAGAATCCCCATGTTTTTTCACAAAATTATTCACACTGAAATGTATTAAATTATGAAGCATTTCTATGCTGCTATTAGTAGTAAGAAAACAAACCAAGATAAATAGATCGTATACCCCCGAAGATGGGGGGTACACCAGTCATTCTTCAGGAGATGGGGGGGTATGCCGTTCATGTTCATGAGATGGGGGGTATATCAGTCATCTTTCAGGAGATGTGGGGGTATGCCGTTCATGTTCATGAGATGGGGAGTATACCAGTCATCCTTCAGGAGATGTGGGGCTATGGCGTTCATGTTCATGAGATGGGGGGTATATCAGTCATCTTACAGGAGATGGGGGGGTGTGCCGTTCATGTTCGGGAGATGGGGGGTATATCGGGAACCGTATTGCTCAGAACACATTCATCTGTCCCTCTACAGAACGTCCCACAAACCCTAAGAGACCCAGTTCAGAATTACGCAATGTCATTGGTGACTTGTGCATGGTTTGCCTAGTGGATGACTTTAGAACATTCCGGGAAGCCGGGGTGTCGTGCGGCTCAGCATGTTAAGGCGCTGTGCCTATGACTAGCACTGGAGCAGTTTTTCACCGTCAGGCCCTTTGGCTGGGCCCTTAACCGCCAGTTGCTCAGGGACTATTGGACATCGCCACTGAAAATGTGAAATGTAAATTCACCAGCTGCTGTCCTCACGCCGTGTGGATGGAAGCTTCCGAAGCAAGGGGGCCGTCAGCGATGGAAAGTTTATCTGCCATGGTGGGTTTCACACCAGCTGGAAAGCCCAGCCTAAATTTAACCAAAACCCATGGCAAAGGGTAACAGTGAAGACAGTGAATTCTGCTATTTATGAATATCATAGGAAAATAAACACACCAGATAAAACTTTTTTCCCACTTGCTATATTAATTAACAGCCTTAAATTGACATTTAGACATTGACACAACAGTAAGAAATGTACATTTATACATCGCTAAATTGCTGATAGGTAACTGAAGTGGTAAAGTTTGAACTACTGATCGATATTTTCCCCGTCTTGGGTTATTTCCTGCTTTGCACACATTGTTTCCGACCCAAAAATGAAGAAGCAGTATAGAAATATGACGAATAAGGAAGCCTTGTAGAAAATGACGAATAAGGAAGCCTTATAGAAAATGATGAATAAGGAAGCCTTATAGAAAATCATGAATAAGGAAGCCTTATTTTACATCCAATAATTTCACGGCCAAAAAGGTGGTTGGATCATCCCAGTACAGGAATCCCAACAAGTTTTTTATAGGAATAACTGTGCAAAAGTTTATTAAATATTCCAAAGCAGCAGATAATGTGATTTATGAATGAAGACAGATGGTCATTAATCTATTATTATCGTGGCCATAGGGTTAGCACTTGTCACGATATTTATGACTTTTTTGCAAGTATAAGACTACAAAGCAATTATTTTATTTAACCTATTGCGACACTCAAAATACATGTCATAACATAGCTTAAAAGATGTAATATGGCTTGTATTTGCTGACAATAAGATATTTTACATAAAATACGACCGTTTGCACTAAAAACACTTGTATAATTCACAAAAAAGATGCAACTTACATGTTCTGTTCATTCAAAAAATTTAGGAAATTAAGTTGCAACGCAAAATTAAAAAACAAAAGCAGAGCATGTTTCCCAAATGCATTGTCAGTAATTTCATACAACTGAATGGTTTCAACTATTAAAACTTCATTAAAATGTGGCCATGATAAATGTCATTTTTATCGCTGTATCATCAGAGGGCCCCATTGTAAAATGCCCAAACTCTCAATCATCTACATAAGTACCTCCCTCAAATAACAATTCCATGCAGTGCAAATCTCCAAGAATGTGATTGTACAGTAGGTCATTTCAACTTACGGCTGTCATTTGTAATCTGAAGTAATACGGTATTAACGCCACATATGACACTTACCTCATGATAAAATGTTGGGGGGGGGGGGGGGGGGAAATTCCAAATGAAAGGGGACGTAGCATTTTATTCTTATTCCAACCTTCAAATTAAACTCAATTAAGCTATCTCTGTCCATATCATCAGAGGCAGATGTCTGGTGGCATGAATGAAAGTGATACATTAGGCTTATATATTATATACCGTGGGAACGAATTAATAAAATGTAACCATGATTTAACTAAAGCGAGAGAACGGATTAGTAAAACTTGCCCATGATTTAAGTAAAGCGATGGAATGAATTAGTAAAATGTTGCCATGAGATATATATATATATAAAATTTTTATCTTTATGTCATAAGTGGGGTGATGCAGTTCTACAAGTGTGAGATGTTCCTGCATGATACCCGCAGACGGATAAAACAAGAAGCAGACACCCAACAGTCCACGAGTCACCACAGGGTTCTGGTGAAATCATCCCAGCCAATAGGTTAATGAAACTCTGACCACTTAGGAAATATAACCAATCAAAAACCCTACCAAGCTCATGTGATCACCGAAATTAAGTGAGTCACGACAACCAAAAATATTCCCGAGGGGACATCCACATAACACCTGGCTGCGGCAGACAGATGGCCATTTCCGGAGGGTGGGACTGGACCGTGTGTCTGCCTGGGGGGTCGCTGGCTGGGATCCTGAGGAGTTTTGCTGTGTGGTGGGTGCGGCAACGCGCTGCACCAGCGCATGCTCCCCACCTGACCTGCCAAAGGTCACGGCTTTACACAACAGGGATGAACTTTGCTAATTATCATGACCTCATCAACTTGGCCTCTTCAAACATGCAACGTGTCTAAAGTGGCCTGGAAAGGGCACGGGCAACATCAGGTCGACAGTGGGTGGGGTATTTTAATTTGTAGATATATTTATACCCCCACCTAACAGTGTAGGAGACAGTTTGATATTGGGGGGGGGGGCAACACAATTTAACGATTTAAGTACAAAGGTCTGTTTATTGGGAGGGTGAATGAATCCAAATAAAATATTGGCAGGTACATGCCCACCCCCGTTCCAAAGCTCCTGCCCCCACCCACATAGTTGAAGAACCTTGTCATGCACCTTTATTCATTTTCCAACAAACACCTGTTTTCCAATATCTTCTCACTGACTTAAAAGGCATTGAGATACTAACTTTCATACAAAAGGGCATCCTGCCTTCTTTTTTGTCTGGATTATGTCCAGATGTGTGGGTTTTGTTGAGGACACAATGACTTTATTGTTGATTATTTAGACCAGATTTTCCCAATCCGCTAGACAATAGACCTGGTAGGTTTAAATAATGATCTCGTCCCTTTTCTCTTTTATGTCGTTGCAGTGATGCGTGCTGCTCATGTCCAAAAGGCTAAAAGATTTGCCATAAACACACCCAAAAGTGAATCTTGGCCTGCCTATGAGTTACTTCATCACGTTCCTCCTGACTTTCACACACCTGTATCTCATCATTACTTACACCTGGATATTTAAGAATATCACTTTATTTGAACAGGTCAACAAAATTCTTCTTCAGAAATATGAATATTATATTATATTACGATATAAATCTCAAATACAATCATTGAAAAATTACATTTGGGTATTAATATAATAATACATAAACAGGGATTAACATAACTGATATGAGAGTTTGCTTTTGCTGTAAAATGTGATGAATGCTGCTATTTTTTGTCCTAAAGGCAGAGATGCGCATTTATTTGCATTTGAGCTGTTATGACAAAAATTGACAGCACATTTTAACCTTTATACGACTCATTCATACTTCATTTACGGTATAAACATATATATATATACTTGTATTCAGTTATGTTAATCCCTGTACATAAATACTTGTACGTTGCAAAAGTTTCTACTAAATATGTAAATGTAAACAAAGAAAATACATAGGGAACTAAAGTGAAAACATACGTTTTCATGATTATAGTCCACGTAAACATAGTTCACAGACATAATCAATCTGTACATTGTAATTGCCATCATGCAAATGTAATCAATGTCACAGCCATCAGTGCCATTTATCAGTGTCTTTATAAAAACACGCACTGCTTCATAAGTTCTCTAGAACTTTCTTACCAAGCCCTTGTGTCCTGCTGTCTCCTGGGTAGGCACCATACATTCAAATGGCAATATCTTGAACAATATCTGCTACATTGGTGGGTGCTGTGTAGCTCAGTTGGTTTAGGATGCTGTACCCATGAATGAAAATTCGCTGGTTCAAATCCCAGGGTCGGCTGAGTGATGTCACCATTGGGACTTTGAGCAAGACCCTTAACCCTAATTGTTCCAGGGATTGTCTGACCACGCATTCTATTAAAATGTGGCACTTTGGACGAAAGTGTCTGCTAAATAACTTAAATGCATAGTGGGGAGATGGACTGGCCTGGCATTTTCCTACTACAATTCGTGGTTCCCACTCTGGATGGTGGCCACTTCACATCTCTAAGATCGTAAACATATTCTTTTCCAAGTCAGGGTCATCGAAATTAAACTTCAAATAGAGAACAGAGTTTTCCTCTAGGGCAATTGTTTTGGCAAAAGTCAATTTGCGGCAGGAGTCACTGAAAGTCTGTTCATCAATTTTAATGGTTTTCCTCAATTTTGCAACAAGAATCACAGAGTCCTTCTCATGCTTCACGAATCTCTTCTTCACGTGTCCATAGATGAAGTAAGTCCCAGTTCTCTGGATCTTACAGATCTTGTACTGGTTCTCATCAGAGTCATCTATTGATGCAGGGAACAAAATCTTTTGAGTGCACGGAATCCAAATTTTTTTTAAACAACAGTGCATTCATGCTCCATGACAATCAGTCTTATGCCTTGTGATTTAATGCAACCTTCAGAAAAAAAGCATCAATTTCTGCCTTTGAGGGTACCATTACTCATCATTGGGGCTGTACCCTCAAGGGTCTGCCAGCTGTACCCTAGCTGTAGATAAATGTTGTTAAGGTAGAGAAGTGGACTCTAAGGAACATTTTTGTACCATTGGCAGTACACTAAAGTTGTTTGTACCTTGGGGAACAACACTGTTCCAGGGCTGTATCTTTTTTCCTGACTGGTGAGATTTAGAGACTGAAAGAGGCTGGTTTCATGATATCCAGATGCCATCCTTCTGGACCCAACAACCCATGGATTTCCTGCATACTATGGATATTTATGATTGTTGTTTAATGTTCTTTCACTACACGTGTTACTGAGTATAACCGTGTCTGTAACAGATAAAACTTTGATCGATTGATCGATTGATTGACTGAAAGCAAACAGTTACGTACCTTTTGTAATGTTCACTGTCTTGTTCATTTTTTCAGGGCAGGGGCTGCTTAGCTATGCAAGAAAATAAAGGAGTGTTGAACTTTAGTGTTTCATAAATTGCATAACAAGACTCCCAACATGTACATGAATAAACTGCTATTGTTAATATAGGTATTTATATGTATCAGTAATTTTGCTCAGGTAAGTAGATAGAATATATATATATACGTATGGTTAAAATGATCAGCTGTAAACCAACATCTCAACAAAAGCAGTGTCCTGTGCTATGAAGCGGGGTTACTGGCTTATCAGGGTAACTTGTCAAATTTAAGGTACCACAGTTTAAATGGACTTCATACTCGTTCACTTACATTTTGCCAAGACTACCTTAAATCCAAGAAGTTACCCCGATAAGCCAGTAACCTCACTTCATAGTACAGGCCACAGATCTTCATCTTTATAAACAGCAGCACTCAGAATAGTAAATTGCCATGCTCATGCCACAACAACAACAACAACAAAACTTAAACTGAAATATAAAATTAATTGCAAAATATTCAGCTACTTTTCTAAGCTAAATTTGTATGCTGACAAGTGCATTGATGTCTTTGCTAACATCAGCAGTATGAGAGTATGAGGATTACCTTAGGAGTCTTAGGAGCATTGCATTGATGCATGTAGACTGACAGTCCTGCTGAGATGCCCCCAGACACAAGCACCAGCATCACCACTAGACAGAAGCTTTTCCCGCGGTGCAGCCAGGTGCGGCTCGAGGGAGTGGAGGGTCCAGGAGAATCTGTGGAGCCTTCTGTGTCAACAATAAACCTACACGACTCCATCGCTCTCTGCCACATTCCATGGTGAAGTCATATAGACAGGTACTTATACACTCCCGCCTAGCTGAGATCGTCCTGATAGGCCGAGCACTGAAAACGCTCAAAACGGAAACTGGGTCCTCATAGGCCGAGCACTGAAAACGCTCAAAACGGAAACCGGGTCCTCATTGGACGGCTTCCCACAGGGTGGGTCAAGGAAGTGAAATGCTCTGACACATACTCACACACACACACACACCCACGTGCACATCACACAAGTGAAAGTAGTTTTACCCGGCAGTAGCGAAACCAAACTGTAAGCGTAATTTATTCTGCCTGAAGAAGAAGCCAGAGATGGACCTACCGTGATCTGTCCTTTGTAATCCCGGCCACCTTGATGATACAACGCACTTAGGATTAATGGTTAATATAAACATACACAAAGAGAAAAAGTCATTTTCCAGGCATTACCAAATTAGCACCCACAGAGAGCAAGGTAAATTTACCCAATGTACTTTCCATATCCCATAGCCCTTAAATGTCACCGATCATATCAGCCCACGTGTGACCCTTCTTCTGGGGGGCTCTTAAATGCATATAGACCATAATCTGCCCACATTTTTGCGGAAAAGCGTTTACACTGGACTGACTCATAGACTCTAACAAGTCCGGGAGGGCAGGAGACCCTGCTTCACCCCTGCAGCAATGCCAATTCATGTCGGTCAAAAAAGAAAGCTGTAAAGATGGCAAACGACAGGCAAGAAACAAATGGGGGAAGGCAGCCAGGTGACAGGCAGGTGTCAGAGAGGTGACAGGCAGGTGTCAGACGGGTTACAGACAGGCAATAGGCACACGGTGGGCAAGTGGCGGATTGGCTATAGACAGTCAGCAGGTAGGCTACAGGCATGCTATAGACAGGTGGCGGGCAGGTTCCGGGCAGGAAGGCTGACAGGTAGGCGACGCTCAGAGTGCAGGCAGGTGGCAAGCAAGTGACATGCAGGCTACAGGCAGGTTACAGGCAGGCTACAGGCAGGTGAAGAGTAAGCTCTAGACCAGTGGGAGGCAGGTGACAGGCAGGCTACAGGCAGGTGAAGAGCAAGCTCTAGACCAGTGGGAGGCAGGTGACAGGCAGGCTACAGGCAGGTGAAGAGTAAGCTCTAGACCAGTGGGAGGCAGGTGACAGGCAGGTGACAGGCAGGCTACAGGCAGGTGAAGAGTAAGCTCTAGACCAGTGGGAGGCAGGTGACAGGCAGGCGGTGGGCTGGCTGTAGATGGACCGGTTTATTTAATTATATTTAAAAGCTGTAGGAACGAGTGAGCAGCATTTAGCAGCACATATCAAAAACATTAAAAAAAAAAAAAAAAAAAACTTTGACATAAGTAAATAAAGCCTTAGTTATTTTAATAAACACGCTTTTTTTTTTTTTTGCTATTTTGCACATCTGTATATAACTCTTTTTATTACCTGTGTCTTGTCTAGTCACTGTCATTCTGTTGCACTGTAGAGTTCTGTCACTAAAACAAATTCCTCGTATGTGTTAACATACCTGGCAATAAAGCTTATTCTGATTCTGATTCCGATTCTGATTTTTCGGTAAATGTTTGTTCACGCTCATGCGCACAAATACCTGTTCCGGGGTCAGGGCTTTAGAGTTTAACTCAGGGGTGCCCAACTCCAGTCCTGGGGGGGCCGCAGCCCTGTGTAGCTTAGTTCTTTCCCTGTTCCACCATAAATGATTCAGCTTAAGAGCTGTGTGGTAATTAGCACAAGGAGTTGAATCAGGTGTGTTAAATGAGGGGAAACCCAAAAATGGGCAGGGCTCTGGCCCCCCAGGACTGGAGTTGGGCACCCCTGGTTTAACTTTAGGTCTGTGAAAGCAGGCGTAATTATTTCTGTCAGGATCACGATGTGTATTCAGACCCCAAAACACACTAAATTAGGCGTTCATGTGCCTTATCGTGAAAAACCAGATAGAAACAGACTTGTAAATTTTAAAGAAAGGACATTAGCTGTTTTTGTTAATGTTTAAAGGTATAAAAAAAAACTTTAGCTGCCAGGAATCTAGGGCTTTCACCCTCTGCTAGCAATAAAACAGTGAAGTTGATAAGGGTCGACATAAATCATAGCATCCAGTAATGAATGATATCAGTGAGGATTCAGTCATAAAGTCCTCAGCCCTCAGCATGCAAACCCCTTTATTGAGTAATTCGGTGTCACTGTTTTGCACCTCTTGATTGCTCAAAGATAGTCAACAGCTGATCAATGAACCAAGTTCTGAAAGGCTGTTTATATCTGTGTCAAAATCTTTGTATACCCATTGTTTCAGTTTCCTACGGAAGCCAAGAATGGCATATTAACAAACTTGTTTTCTTGTGATAACTAGAAAATTGATCTTGCTATCTCAGGATAACAAAGCTCATTTTATCGTGATAATTTATAATAGCTTTATTTTGCCTCATTGAATTTTTGGCAATTCCTATAAAACAACATTTTTTTATTTCTAATAGAGCATGGCATTAAGAGTATGTATTGGTTCTAATTATCAAAATATATAACTGTTATTGTGCCCCCGTACAAAGTTGCAGAGAGAAACTGCTTGGATACTATCATTATCTTTTTTTTGTACTGAAAAGTGGCATTGTGTACAGGTGTTTGGTGTTTACCAGGGCAATTAAGAACCTGATTAAACAATTACTTTCCCTAGCAATTCATCTCTGCCCTAACAAAGTCAAAATAGTCAAAATAACTAACCAGTGACCTTGAGAAAACAAGTTTTGTTATTGCGAGCTAACAAGATAATTATCTAGCTATCCTGCAATAATGGCATTAAAAAAGTATCGCAAGCATGGCCGATCTCATTCATCTTTTCTGAATTCTCAAATGACGGCGCTCTGCTTGGCAGTGAGATGTGTCTTTGTACTTTTAATACAATCAGTGGTCATTTCATCGCTTCTATGAGTTGCGTGTTGAGATAGGCCTTTATGGCCACCATTGTTGTACTGAGCTATTTTAGCACTTGTGTCCTTCCTGTTAGCTTTTCTGTCATTCTCCTCTGGTCTTGCTCATAAATACAATATCCCTGGCCACAGAAAAGCCACTGACAAGATATTTTTTGTTCATCGCACAAATTTCTGTAAACTCCAGAGCGGTGACTCTAATCTGTGTCAGCCTGAAGACGTATGTTATTCTTTGGTCAGTAAGTAAAGACCCACTTTTGGATTGTGGCCCCACCAGTTGAGAAACATTGAGTTGAAAGGAGTATACTGTGAAGCAGGGGTCATCAACTATATTTGTCAGAGGGCCAGAGTTTTACCAGACAGTCTCCTTGGGGGCCGGACCCCCAAGA
>JAODLC010000036.1:18795866-18806605 GCA_026781145.1 Hippopotamyrus pictus | reverse complement strand
GTGTGGACCACTATTTTCTTTTTGATCCTCACAATTTTGGAATCCAGTCGCGGGCCGGATTGAATGGCTCAGCGGGCCGGATTCGGCCCACGGGCCGCCAGTTGATGATCAGTGCTGTAAAGGTTCCAGGAAAGGGCTATTTCTGGGATGTGGGAATTACCACTGCTGGCACCAATAAACATACCAAGTTCACGCATCATAGCCATTCAGATACAAAAACAACAAAACCTCTTGACATTGTCTGTTTGCTGTATGTATTCATTTTGTGGCCACATGATTGGTGGTTTGCAAGAGCAAGTTGATTGTGTCAGTAAGGAGATATATATACAGTGGTACCTTGGTTTGCGAGCATAATTCGTTCCGGAAACGTGCTTGTAATCTAAAGCACTCGTATATCAAAGCAAATTTTCCCATCAGAAATAATGGAAACTCAGATGAATCGTTTCACAACCCAAAATATTCATAGAAAAATGATTAATACAAAATATTAAGTAAAAATATATAAAACAAATTAACCTGCACTTTACCTTTGAAAAGAATCGTGGATGCTGTGAGGGAGACGAGAGAGAGGAGATGAGGAGGGTTATTTTGTAGGACGACTTTCACTATAACTAACGGAATCACTGCTGTCTGTTGGCTCACTGCAATCTTTTTCTTTTTGTGCGACTTTAACAAGGAACCTATCCAATGACAGCTGTTTTTGCCTCCTTTTCGATTTCGCGGAAATGTGGGCATTGCATTGTCGTTAAACAGATTCACCGCTCGCACTGCTATGCCCTTATTCGGATGGTGCTTTTCTACTAAATTTTGACTATATGAGTGAGGCAAGCCAACTGAGACCGAGCATGGGAAACGATTACCCACAAACCCGCAGCAAGAGAGAGAGCGAGAGAGAGAGAGCCATTGGCTCAGTTGTGATCACGTGACGCTCGGCAGACAAAGCATATACGTCAGGGGTGGTCAATCTTATCCGCAAACAGTCGGAGTGTATGCGGGTTTTTCGCTGCAGCTCCCTAATTAGATTACTAATTAGAGGACTGATTGGCTGAGGAGTCCTCACACCTGGGTTTGAACAGCTGACCTAAAGGTTATCCCAAAAGCCTGCATACACACCGGCCCTTTGCGGATAAGATTGGCCACCGCTGGTATACGTAATACTTGTATTGCAAGACCTCGCTCATTATCAAGTTAAAATCTATAACAAATTTTTGCTTGTTTTGCAAAGCAGTCGCAGACCAAGTTACTCACAATCCAAGGTTCTTCTGCTATATCTTATAATATATATATATATATATCCATCCACCCATTTCCCAAGCCGCTTATCCTACTGGGTCGCGGGGGGTCCGGAGCCTATCCCAGAAGCAACGGGCATGAGGCAGGGAACAACCCTGGACAGGGGGCCAGCCAATCGCAGGGCACAATATATATATATATATATATAATAATAAAATAAAAAGTGTGCACCAAGTGACAGAATTTTATTAAAACATAAAATGTTTTTTTACTCATGTACTTTCACATTTGGGCAAAAGGCCACATTTCAAACTGGAACTTCATTTTCTTTAATTATCCATCAAAAAGAAAAATACATAATGAACCACTTCCTGATTAAGCATTTGACCTAAATACTTTCACTGATATAGATGGCTTTTATTAAACTAAAAGACATTCATTTCAGTTGAAAAGCACCTAATGTTAGTACAGGGGTGATAACGCATCTGTGTGACCCTTTTCAAAACTATTGCTCATGAATGAGTAAAATGTAAAAGTAAAACAATGAGGGCCAGGCTCTGTTATGCATGTCAGACAAGGCTAGTGGGGCATCCGTACCTGAAACCAAAGACCTGTTTCATACACATAATTAATGTCAGATCCTTAGCTTGGCAAGACATATTCATGACAGAATTCCAATACAGCATAAAGAATAAAACAAATGCAAAACTATGCTATTATCTTTAATATTTAGTCATCTTTTCTTCAAAAGAATACCAATGGGTCATTATAGATACAATCAAATACATTCTTAGTTCCATACATATATATATATATATATATATATATATATATATATATATATAAACTGGAGTACAGAAACAAAAGAATAACATAAAAACATTCGGAGTCAGCACACACCTTTACAGACATTTTGTCGGGAGTTTATAAGAGTGGCATAATTTCTATATCTGCCCACAACAAGCATGTACACTTCTAGTACAGCTCATCACTGATGTAATTCTATTTTACAATCATGGTTTCCAGGGATTGTCTATGATCATAAGGAAGGTCTAAGCTACTAGGGTCATGACCATAGATGGGGGGATTGTCTGTTCCGTCTGTAAGCCCAGGATGACATCAGGGTGCCAAAACAGGTCCATGTGAAAGGCGAGTTCATTTGTAGGTTGTCCTACAAAGCCACAAGTCTCAAAAACCCACAATCAACGGCAGACTGATTCACAAACCATAAGCAACACATTGGTGACCACTGTCTTATGTAAAATGGAACATTCCAGAAAAAAATCAGGTGAACCAGGTGTGTATAAAAAGGTGGGCTTTTTCCAGAATCCCCCACATCTCCCACCCACCGAGCTACGGGGAAGTCCACCATCTCTCGTAACCTTTCCCTCTCCGAAGGTCTCTATCTCTCTACCACTAAAGTGCATTGAATCCCTGAAGCAACATCAGAAAATGCCAGCTTTCGTCTGGGACAACAATACAGTGAAACTGAAAAACGAAATCACTATCTGTGATACATTCGATGAGATCGAAATCGGCTATCCTTGTTTTAGCACAAGAACACAAAAAATAGAAACAACAAAAAACAATATTAATATTAATATTAATAATAATAAATATTATGTTTTCTGAGAACACGAAGATGTAGGCTGCTGTACGATATGTATGATGAACTTAACATGCGAAGTAATCCTTAGTTTATTTCTTAACAGTGACAGGAACAGAGCACAGACAAAAAAAGGTGCTTTGTTTCGTTACATCATACAGCCGGAGGGCCCCAGTGGATGGAGGGCCCCACAATGAGGGCCTCACGGTAAGAACACCGATCATTCGAAACACTGTTCACCCAGCATGTAGAAGAAACTCAGATGTAGGCTTTTCAGGTTCAGTTTCGGCAGATCAGTGAAGATTAATGAGATGGTGTCGTTCTTACTAAAGACATGAACCTTGTACTCCTTCTTCTGGCAGGTGGAGTCACAGGAGTCCGAAGGCTTGATGTGGAAGGTCATAAGGTCGGCACCCTTGTGCTGCAGGCGCAGTGTGTTGTTGTCATCCTTGCTGTTTCTGCCCATGCTGAAGGACAGATAGACCATGTAGGGGCCGCTGCATGGGAAGGTGATGGTGTTCTGCTGCAGTTCGATGTTCTGCTTCCAGAAGGTGTTGAACTTCCCGTCTGGTAAAGCAAGAAACATTTTGGGTGAATGTGTGTGTGTGTGTTGTGAGATGTCCAGTACATGTAAAGCATAAAGAAAAGAAACAGTGAGTGTATATGTGGTCATGTAGCACACTGCATGACTAGAACAGACACATATGTGTCTATCAGTCAGAAGTTTGCACACACCTACCCAGAAATGTTTATTTGTACTATTCTCTACATTTTAGAATAAGTTATAAAGATATCAAAACTACAAAATAAGGTGAGTTATGCACTGACCAGAAAAAAGTATTAAGCAAAAAAATTATAATTTATTGGGGGGGGGCAGCTCTGTGGGTTGGGACTCAGAAGGTTGCCAGTTCAAATCCCTGGGTTGGCAGAGTTATGCCACCCTTAAGCCCTTGAGCAAGGCCCTTAACCCCAATTATTTGAGGGACTGGTTGACCCTACTGTCTTCTCTACACCAGATTTATGAGGTGGCCTCCTGGGATGCTTTTCCAGCTCCTCCAAAACCATTTCTATTGGGTTTAAGTCAGGGGGCCAGGTCATGTGATACAACATTATCACTCTCTTTTGTAGACAGCTCGACCTGTCCTGACTGGTACTATACCCATTCTATAAAGGTGTGGCACAGTGGGTTAAGATGCTGTGCTTATGACTGGAAGGTCGCTGGTTCAAATCCCGGGTTCAGCTGAGTGATATAACCATTGGGCCTTTGAGCAAGATCCTTAATCAATTTCTCGAAGGACTGTCTGACCCTACTTTCTCAAAAAATGTATGCCACTTTGGATGAAAGCACCTACTTAATGTACATATGTGGGTCCTTAGTCAATCACAGTTTATACATTAGGTACCCCAGACTGGTGAGGTTATAAAAGTCCACCTATTTGAAAGAAGCTGCCTCTGTTGTTTAAAAATCACACCATCATCAGCTCCAGCTGATTTTCTCACAGAAATGTGTGCTTACATTGAAAGAACGTCCTTTAGCCTCCTTCAACAAACATCGTTCACAGCTCAGGAGCACAAAAACAGAACTGATTCCAACTCCCGCTCTAATCAAAGTGTTTCCATCAGATGCACAGTCTATGGAAACAAACACCCAAGCACTCCTTTATAGAACAAATAAGACTAGCCAAGGGCAAATGTCGCGCTACTCTGAAGGCTCAGTGGCTCGAAGCACCTACCAGACTATGGAAGGTCACAGTTGTTTGCACTTTGCCCTTTTAAATCCAGCCTTTTTTTATGAAAATGTATTTACAAGCTTGTCATTTATATATTCAGAAGACCATATTAAGCGACCTGCCATTTTCCTTATTACGGTTGACCTATATCGTCAACGTTAGATATTGCAGCCGAGCGTGGGTTACTGAAAACTGCCCGCCTAGGGCGGCAGGCCCAATTTTAATGTGTGTCAAGCATTGACCAGTCATACAAAAATCAGGCGAGCGAAGCGGGCATGAGCAAGAGCCAAACCTGCCAGCCCCGTGCTGCGACTCAGAAGGTGACCAGGTGGGCGGACAGGGACAGGACGCCGGCGCCTGCGACCCGCGCTCCCCGTTTCGGCTCAGCGCCGGAGGAGCGGTGCCTTCTGACAGCGGTGCAGCTGAGAAGGCAGAGCCATAACCAGATCCCTTTCTGACTAAACGCAACGCGAAGCAGCCAGACACCAAGGAAAGTGATGACACTCAAACGAAAGTGTGTGCGCTTCACTGGCCAGTGTTCTGCTGCCCTGGACCATTTAAAGTCCTTCTAGAATCACTGGTGTTATGATTCTGAAACCCCAGTGCGTTATTTCAGGGCTGTGTACAGTATCGCACTGTAACTGTGAGTGAAAGTGTGTTTGATTACCTCGGATCCACCTCAGATATATACCTGATTCCTTATATTCTCTTCTTAGATCCTAAAAACAGGAAACAACAGTCATTTTAAAAGGTTTATATTGCTTATATGAACTGACTAAACATACATGGTACATGCATTATTATCCAAACAACCATCAGGGAGATCACATGGTTAGTGGTTTCTACAAATGGAGTGGCAGGCCACAGTGGTCTTCATCCATCCATCCATTCATCCATCCATTCATCCATCCATCCATCCATCCATCCATCCATCCATCCATCTATACATCCTTCCATCTATCAATCCATCCATCCAATCCAAAGTGTTTCCAGTTGCTTCCAACAGACCGGTAACAGGTTCTCAATAATCTGTTGTGACCAGTTACTTCCGAATCCTGTCAGAAATATGGCTTCCTGCAATGTTTGTGCATTTACATTCGTTTACTTAGCACATGCTTCCGATCAAACAGATACCCAACTGAGGTGAATAATAAATACAGGAGAAGCAGACGGCCGTGGGCTACAGCGAGTGACCAGAGGCACATGAAGCACAGGAAAGTAGAGAGATGCGAAACCATGTCAATGAACAATCAGCAAAGGGCCAGAGGTACCATGGCTCTCATAAATTCCTTTTGTTCGACTTAATCCATTATTAATGACAATGCATTTTTTAATGTCATCCAGTTCATCTTGAAAGTAACAGGTTAGCCAGTGTTTGGTGCTACTTAGCCCAAAATATGCTAGTTTGGGGTCCTTACTTCGATTTTGACAATGCCAACACCCCCCACCCCCCACAGCAGTACTTCTGATTCTTCACTCAACTCATGTTACCAACTTTCAGCACAGATACCAGATAAACTCACTTTCATCTTGCACACCCTGACTCTGAATAAGTGTGAATATCTGTTGTCTTTTACATCAGCCTTGCATTAATTTGACTACGGGAAGTTTGCAGTGATACTCATATTTAAAAACAGATGATTAAAAGAAAAAACCCTGACCAGACCCCAGAGTCAAGCCTCTTGATGAGGTGTCCAAAGGCCTACAGTGTTTTTCACCATATTTATTTTTCTCTTGGAGATTTTGTCCATTATCCAGCTGAATGGTTGTCTGCGGTAGCTGAGACTCCGTATCTTTCTAAAGGTGAACAGTGATCAGCCTTCAGGATACAGCCCCCAGCTCTATCCACTTCATCACAATCTTAGTTCTTACTTAGAAATCAGTTCAACCCACCCCCCCCTCCGCCCCTTCCACCAAGCGCATAGAGTCTTGTAAATGAACACCAGGTCAGATCTTAGGTTTAATCAGGCTGGTGATATAAGATCAGTGGCCTATAACATCCTCTCTGAGTTATTAAACTTGTCGGATTTCAGGTATTTTGAGCGAAATGTAAGTGAAGGTAGATAAAATCCGTTTAAACAAGAGTAGCTTAAATCAAACAAGTTATCCGGTTATGCCAGAAATCTGGCTTCACTGCAGGACTCATAGCAGACTCCAAACTCCAGTAAGTGTTCCCTACAGGCAATATGTGTTGCTTCACACAATGCACCATTCTTGCAGTGTGTCTGGTTTACTGTAATGGCTACAGCCTCGAGTATTTTAGGCTGCACTCCGAGTATTTTCTTCTTAAAAAAAATAAATGATAATAATAATAATAATAATAATAATAATAATAATAATAATAATAATAATAATAATAAAGTCAAGTCCCAAGTAAACTTGACTTAACCCCTGATCTTCTCAATAGCTGGTTTTTACTGTCTTGATGGAGTGCGGTAATAATTCAGCATAGGGCAGAGGAACAGCTACTATGGCGCAAGTATTACGATTATTACCACCACCACTATCACTACTGTAAACCAGTGTCTAAACCACAGTTTCGCGAACCGGCTGTTTTGAATATGTTGCGTAACACAAGTCACATCCTTAAACAATCAGGAGGTATATATAAACCAAATCGCCACTCCGGAGGCACCGACCTTACGAAAGTAACATCAATCAAAATGCACTAAGCCCAGCTGTTTTTAAGACTTCTTGAATTGTTTAATTATACATTTGGCATCTTCGAAATTTGAAGGTGATACATTTACGCGACTTATCAACCTGGAAACGATTAATTAAACAATCAATCTATGCTAAACGATAAACTATTATAATATTACAATAAGCCCGGATCCCATCTCACAGGGTACAACCACGAGACTAATATAAATACATGCAACTATTTAAATATAGCATGTTTACTTTGCAATTCAAAACTTTCTGTATAATATAAACTATAAACTATGTTTGTGCATAATAACTAGGTAAGAACCAATATTTGGAGGGGAAAAAAACTTTTTTGATGATTAGCTCCGTATTTAACTATAGAGAAAAAGCATACGACGACGACAACAACAACAACAACAATAATAATAATAATAATAATAATAATACATATTATTTCTAATGTGACTCAAAATTAAGCAGTCATTCTTGCATGATGCGACTCACCGGAGATTGAACCGTGATCCAGCTGTGGAAGCTGATGCACAGGCATAGCACCACCAGTAGGTTCTGAGCTACGAGGGCGGCTACCGGCCTGCCCCGTCCCCAGGGCTGACTGGGTGCCACCCTGACAGCCGCGATGCCCTCATCCTCTGCATCAGCCCTGTGTACATCCATGCTTTGCCGGCAACTGGCCCGACGCACGGAGTCCCGGGCATTTTAAAAACCGAGGGAGGACCGAAACCCAGTTCTGAGACAGGGCGGAGGATGAGTGCTCTTGTAGTTTTAGAGCTTCAGCAGTACTGCCAGGAACGCACAAGGCTGTATAAAAGGCGCAGGAATGCGGATGCATGGTTATATCTATATACAGTAACAACTGAAGTGTGGCGCTCGGACAAGCGCAGGGAAACCGGCCATCCACTTTGGCTCATGTAAAGCGACTCCAATGGCTTTTATTAAAAAGCAATTAAAAATCAGCGTAGCTCGTGTTTGTTTTGCACAGAATGGTGCTGGGGCTGCTGTTTTACTGAAAGACCATGTTACCCTGAAAGTGGAAAATGCCGCTTCTCATCACCCACACCACTCTTGCTTCCGAGCCTCTCGATCTGTCTGTATGCATGTGTGTGTGTGTGTGTTTTTCCGGCACTTGTCAGGCAATTCTGTTACTTGTTTTTCTGGTGAAATTAATACTAAATTCACACATAAGGTATATATATTACCATGTATTAAGAATATTTGCAGGTAAGATTTGTACTGGCTTAAAAATAGGACACCAGACTCAGATCGGACTCAGTATTAAACAACTTGATGTGTCACCATGAACGATCGACACCTACGAGCTGAAGCGAAAACATCCTGTTTTTTTAATCGGACAATAGAAAGAAACCTGACGATGAGTAAAATAATAAATAGAAAAATCCCGCCTTTCGGATTTCATCTAGGCTGTGCAACTTCGTGCAACGTGAGTGAAATCATTTCATGGCAGAGGAAAAAAAATAGTGCGAAACCTTCTTTATTTATTCACAAACAAATGGGTACACGCCACGGGTGAGTCATATCATATCTGTCAACTTTTTTGGTACTTCCCCGCTTTATAACCTGGGTGGTTAGTTCTCAGTGAAATGCCGCGAGGTCATATTTTTATTGTAATTAATTGCTACCTCGAAAAATGATTAATGTCGCCCTATTGTGACGTGGCATGAGAGAAGCACGAGACGCTGGGAGGCTATTGGGTTAATTGAATCCCTCTACATTGACATTTCAGGCAGTGTTTATTTTTATTGTAAAAAGACCCGCAAAGCCAAGCACAATCAAAAACCTTTATTACCAAAGGGAAAATACACTCTCTGTAGATTTGAGACATAGACTTTAGCATTGCGGTGACGCACGGTTGCAGGGGAAAGACACGGGGTGAATTAAACTATGTAAAACTTACCATGACTCTTCAAACAGACGAGAGGGAAAATAACTCTTAAATAAAGCGAGAAACATACGAACGGGATATTCAACTGAGTATCAAGGTCCTGGATATGGGTTGTTCTCCATTTCTAGCAGCAACTGGTAGATACGTTTTTAAAAAGCAGTTTCAGTGATACAAAAAGTAATCAAACCACCTTAATGTGCTAGTTAACATGTCCTGCTATTATAAATGCAAAATTAAGAACTTAATTCCAAATATATTTTAATATACGGCGTACTTAGAGATGAATGGATAGGGGCCGGGTCTGAGTCTTCACTTGGGGGTTTGGGGTTGCAAACTTACATATAATATAAAGAGCTATATTCTTAACTTAAGCCAATAAATACACCTAAAGGTCTAAAGACGCCCGTGTAAATTAATGTAAAATTCCAAATTTGTCACTGGTGTTATCACATAACGAGACATTAATTTTGACTTAAATTTGTATATTTCCAATTTCCCGACAATATCAAATTGTATGTATTTAATGACAGTTCAACTACGATATTATTTATAAAGACAATATTTCATCGAAAATAACAAACACTTGTCGTAACTAAGCTATAACGCCAGTTACTGTACGTGACCCCAGTGTCATTTTATTAAAATTGAAGTTTTTTTATTATTCTATTTTTAATTGCTTCCCCATGTGGAGTAAGGTAGCATTATATCAATGATACAAACGATATATTGGATTGTTTTGACAAAATTCAATTTCCCAGCCCTTACAGCGTATAACACTAGTAATACGTACATAGAAGTTATGTGCTGCCCATGAAACAAAATTATCAATAAATTGTTAAATAAAATGAGCAAGTATGAACTCGCCTTCTTATTCATTGAGATCCTCTATGACGTTTGTCCCAAGGAAACAGTTTAATAAAGCAAGAACTACTATGTTAAAATGTAATATAACGTTTAAGTGCTCAAATACCACCAGTAACCAACGTTTTTGACAAATGCGATTTTTTAAATAAATCACATATTATTTGAATGTAGTACAATGCTAATGATATACATAGTAAAATGGAACTTTTTTTATAAAATTTCACGTTATTCCTTTAAAAATATCGTTTTATATTAAAAATGAATTCTCACATGTTGTAATTCGGTTGTTGAGACAAGCTGTTTTATAAGCGTAGAGCAAGTTCGAAACATGCCGGAAAATCTGACAGATGATGAGGCAGATGTGTTTTTTAATCATACAACTGTGTGAATGTACACTACCAGTCAAAAGTTTTTGCACAGACTGACATTTTCTACATTTGCATGTTACTCATTTAACATGTACTAAACTACATTCAATATTCTTTGCTAGCAAATAAATGTACAGCATATTTGCCATTTCAGTGCCTTTATTAGCAAGAAAATGTCACATCTTCGATTTATCAAAGTAACCACCTGTTCGGGGGGGAAAGCGCCGTAGCTTTGACCCCTACCGTAGCTATCTACGTGTGGAGGAAGCGCTGCCGCTTACCACTCCACATCTGCACTTCAGGACTCAGGAATAATCGAGACAACACGCTTCTATCTTTTACTTGCGCAAGGGTGCCCACTCACATAG
>JAODLC010000036.1:18755943-18782046 GCA_026781145.1 Hippopotamyrus pictus | reverse complement strand
GGGGCGGGGGGGAGGTCAAATTTCCATCAAATCAAAATGAGTCTCCAGTTTCCTATTCCTGATGCAGAAAGTCTGATTGATTTGTATTGGTGCTATTTTTAATAGCAAAGACTTCACACATGGCAGAATGCATACGTTAAACAGTATTTTTATTTTTTTCTTGAATGAGGGGGGGGAGGCTAAAAGAAATAAAATAAAACCCTTTTCAGCCCTTATTGTATGCTCTGTGCCTCCCTCAGTCCGCCCCCCCCCCCCAGAAATCAGCAGCAGTCACAATTCATTGCCTCTCCCACCCCCAAAATGGCACATTACCTAATGTTTATTACTGTCCCCATCACTATATTCCTCGATAATATTACTGTAGAATGTTTATCAGTTCAAGGTTCGTTCACACACGTGGCTCCCACACCCACTCATCACACTCGTTCCACAACCAACGATGATGCAACTTGCTGTACCCTGAGTGCCGGCTCATCTGCCCATCTGTCCATCCATCCATCCATCCATCCATCCATCCATCCATCCATCCATCCATCCAGTCACGCTGCAGATCCATAGTAGTTATGAAGTATCCTCCTTATCAGACTGGCAGTGATCCTGGTGAGCGGGCGTCCCACGTGGTCAGCTGAGCCTGACAGGGTCTACCTGCTGCCTCGCTCCACCTCATGCCCTGAGGCTCCGTCCATCAGCTGAGGGTGTGTGTTGGGGGGGGGGGGGGGGGGTGGGGGGGGGGAGGGGGTGGGGGAGGTACTGGACTCATATGTAGAAGATCGAGGCCTTTTGGTTCCCTTCAGCAGGTCTGGTCTGGTCTCCTCAACCCTAGTGTCAGTAGAGTTAGTGTTCACATCCAAACCCCCCACCCCCCCAAAACAGGCGCCCCCTAGGGGTGAGGAAGGTTCATGCGGTCCTCGATCAGGGTGTTGTCCGCACCCTGGGCCTCCATGCACTGCCGGATGGTGGCCAGCACCCCCAGGAGCCTCCGGTCCAGGGCCGCCAGGTGTGCGTCTGTCAGCACTGGGGCCACGGGGTCGTGCACCATGGCCTGCCTCAAGGTGGCGCTGAGGCCACGGCTCCGTAGCAGGTTCAGGCGGTTCCAGGTGGACACGCGGATCCTGGGGGTGGAGGGGGCAAAAGATAAATCCTAAGGAAGAGTTTCCCCAAATCACCGAAAGGCCGCACAGAAGTGTACTGCAGATCTATAATTAAACTGGAAAACAAGCATGTAGAGGCGGAATACGGGCACTCAGACGAAGCTTTATGTAAAACAACCAAGCAAGCTGCCATTTCTGTAGTGAGAATACACCTCTCTTCCTTTTTTTTTTTTTTTTTTTTTTTTTAAACACTCGCCGCCCCCCTCACACTCTACAGCCACTCTGCACCCCCACCCACCCCATTACCCTCCCAGTATACCGAAGGTTGTCACTAACGACTATTTTATCAATTGTTCAATGAATTTAAACAATTAAGTTTCCTCCAGAAAATCAATTTTAACATTTAAAGTTTAACTTAATTTAATTTTGACAGCAAACTGTATGTCATTGCAGGGCTTTAGATAATGTACGCTGTCTTTTCAGCACTATACATATGAACATTATTTTCACCCATGATTCGATAAGCAGATTAGTAGTATGCCTAAGAATATTAATGAGATGCATATTGTGATGCCCAAAAGTTAGTAATCTGTATAGATTTGGCGTATACTCATGCTTAATAAATTCGGTTAGCGGAGCGCGCCACATACAGCGTGACACAAGCAATAAGCACTGACGTCATGATGAAGGAAGGGACTGATCAACAGCCACAACATCTTTTAAAAAAGGAGATACTGTGGTTAAACAAGATAAAACGATGTTGATGGTATGACGGTACTTTTTGCAGATAAGTTTTTTTTTTTGTAAATATGGTTTTATTTTTATCTCTGTTCACAAATAATTTTCTCTTATTTAGTGTCCGTTTTTGTTTCAGTTTTAGTTTACGATAACACTGGACCCAACAAGTCCAATGCGCAGGAACACACACCGGCACTGTCAATCAACATAGAATAAGATCATATTTTAGCCGAAACATTGTCAAAAACACTTATTCAGTGGAGATTCTAATGTAGCAGGCAGACAACATTAAGGCTTTAATAATGACGGCATTTAGCAGCTACAAGGACAAAAGATATTAAAAAGCTCTCCGTACTAATGGTAATTTAATAAACATGAATCGACATCATTCTAATACCTAGACCTAAAATATGAGATAGATGGACATTAAAAGAGCAAGATTACGACCAAACAGATGGACAGACTGACATGACAGATCGTGGGAAGGAAAAAAAAAAAAAAAAAAAAAAGATTCTAGTGAAAATTTGTAATGTGTTTGTGTATTTCTGTTTCAATATATGTGATGGAATCAAAGAGGTAAATTAGCAGATGTGTCTAAAGTGATAAAGGAGCCCCAAACTTTTTCAAGTTTGGTGCTGGTAATTCGTTTCATTTATATGTATTCTTGGAGAAGGTTTTTGCCATTGCATAATGCTTAATATATACCTAGTTTTCCAGTTAAGCAAGATAGTCATCTTTCCGATAGTTAAAGCAGTGAGTTATGGGTTTTGAATTTTGGACTGGTGGGATAATTACTGAAGGATCTCCAAGTAAGCAGAGGGATGGACATAGTGGAATACTACAGTTCAGTATAAGAGAAATTCTGTTATTAACTTCTTGTCAGAAATGTTGGAGGGCAGAACCAGATAATATGATAATCGGGTGTTAGACGTGCAGTGTACGCATATGTCGGACTCTGTAAGACCATCTTATACATCCTGTGCTGGGTGATGCGAGTTCTGTGAATCACCATGTACTGTGTTAGTTGTAAATCAGTGTTGTTAGTCATTGTGAAGTTGTTCCTGCAAATCTGCAAATCTGTTGGTTGTAAGTCTATTTCCCATGCTTTGACTGGGATGGAAATTATTCTACAATTTTATTGATGTCTTCTACTAATGGGGGAGGGAGTAGACTGATATTTGACATGACAATTTGGTACTATGGTATTATTATGGTATTTAGTAACTTGAACCATTTAGTGGGCTGGGTTGGAATCATTGTGAAAAGGTAATTGATTTTGGCAATGTATTCATTTTTATAATTGCAACGCAAATTGCATTTAAGTCATCTTCTATTGTTCTTAACAAAGGACTAAAATTTATGTGAAATAACTGACAGTCTGGAGGAAATATTTATACCCAGGTACTTAATGACACCAGTGGGAATGGGGGGAGATTGGTTTTGAGCTGCATTATTCCAGTATCAACAAAATCAGAACTGTTGATTTTGCCCAGTTTATGGCATTGTCAGAAATTTCAGAGAATGAATTAATGAGTTTGTTGACTTCTTTTAGGGATTGTGCTGGATCTCAGATAAAGCAAGACATCATCCGCATAAAAACTAATCTTGTTTTGGTTACTGAGGATTTGAATTCCCTTGATATTTTTCTGAAGTATAGCAGCAACGAGAGGTTTGACAAACAGAGCAAAGAGTGATGGAGAGAGTGGGCCTCCTTGCCTAGTCCCCCTGGGCAATGTGAAACTGATGTCAGAATGTGAGAATGCACCTCTAACGTCAATGGATGCCTTAAAATCGGTGAATCGCCCTATCCACTGCCAGGCTGTAACCCTGCCCGTCTCATCACAGTACGTGCATGTGCATGAAACACAGTGTCGAGGCCAGTGGCGCCCCCCGATGGAAAAAACGATGAGACCTCTGCGGCCATAATATGTAGGGGTTTCTGGCACAGACTCACATGCAACACTGGTACAAGGGTGCCAGAATGCTCCGCTCATCCAGGGTGGGGTTCCCAAAACTGCAAGTAGGAGAAAAGGCAGTTGAGGCATTCATCCAAAGCACGAGTATATTAGTGTGTGACTCGGGACGCCAGCAGTCACGGAGCCGTAAAGGGAGCAGGGGGAGGAGCACAGGATGTGGGCGGGGTCACTCCCCTGGCCAATGACGTACCTCTTGGCATTGTCCAGCAGGATGAGCATGCTGGCACCTCCGTCGTCCTGGAAACTCTCGTAATGATGGCGATCGGCGTTCCCGATCAGGTAGTCGAAGACAGAGGTATCGATAACGTCGAGCAGCCGCGGACCCGCATCATAGGGGGGCATCTTCTTCACAGCCTCGCAATAGCTCTCATCATACTCCCACCTAGATGGGGAGGGGAGGGGGGTTAGGGGGGCAGGGCCGAGGAAGTCATGCCGACTAGCGAGACGCCGCGAGGTGATCACCTGGCCAGCTTGCCCTCGCGGTAGGTGCGGCCCCAGGGGTGCCGGTGCTTCTGCAGGGGCCACACGTCCGGCAGCCAGAGCGTGACGGATCCCTCCATGATGTCACCCACGGCACAGGCTGGCTCACTCTCCCGGCAGTAGTAGCACTTCCCGTAGAAGCAGCTGTTGTTTCCTGAAACGGGGGCATCAGGATTGATGTCTCCTCCACCAGAGCGGTCGGCGGTGTGCGTGAGAAATGAACCCCCGTAATGAATTTCTAACTTTGTATCTTGTTATTCCTGGGGACATTTTCCCCCACCAACAAACAAACAAGGATGATACATTTAAACTGATACAACCGCCGAGGCGACTATATCATCCAGAAAGGGCCGCTGCGTGTTCTGGCTCTCGCTGCTACTCCTTAAATATATTACTAATCAGAGGACTGATTGGCTGAGTCCTCACACCTGGGTTTGAGCAGCTGACCTACAGGTTATCCCAAAGACTTGCATACACACTGGCCCTTCGTGGACAACGGCTTCCGAACACTGTAAGAAGTACAAGGAGAAAGGAGAAACTCTGAAAGCTGGACAGAGTCGGCTTATTATTTTTTAATTGGAAAAGGCAGCCATGTTGGAGAAATACATTTTTTTTTAAATAGCATTCCCAAAATTACCATAACACAACATTGTTTGCATAGTGCTTGTTTTAAAATGATATAATAAATAAATCTTAAATTAAATCATATTTCTTTTCCTTTTACATATTGTCTACATTTACTTATTTGTTGTTTTATTTATTCTAACTCCATTGTCCAATTGCATTGACTCCTTTTCTGACACTACAGATAGAAATTTCCCCTCACATAGATCAATGAAGTCTTTTTCTTAGTATGGGCTGTAATTCTCACACATACTTGGTAAATATCTTAGAAACTGAGTCCTCGTGAATGAAGCAGGAATTCTTGTGAAAGGGGTGTGAGTTTAAGCACTTAAAACTAATTCAGACTAGAAAGTTCACAACACAAACAAATGTGGACAAAGGCAGCACGCACTCTGCCGCCCACAGTAGACTCCATTCGTTTCAGTTGCCTCATCAGCCTCCACACCTAAGCACGCCTTTTTTCCTGTTTGCCACAGGAGCACCAAGGCAAAGCTGCTTGACACACCTCTTGGGCTGAATCAACTGAAACGACGGCTTATTTATATTCTTTTTGGAAATCACGCACTGGTCTGCTTTGTCACACACACACACACACACACATTAGAGCGAAGGATGGGCTCTGAGCATAGGATCTCCCTCTAATACCCAGCAGGATTGTCCCCATTCTTCTGACCATGGGCTTCAAACTGGTGACCTTCTGATCACAGGCACAGAGGCCTAACCCACTGAGCCACACACTGCCCCCCTGACTGCTTAATAATTAATTCAATACCCCCCCCCTTCCGTTACAATACAGTACTGAAGCGCAGGCCTTCCCCTACATGCATCAGCACTCCATGACAAGCCACATGTGGAAAAAACCTCTACATCAATTCAACTCTGGCCAGCAATAATAATAAAAAAAACCCAACACCCAATCACACCCAACCCACAGGGGAAAAATCAAGAAACACACACATGGACACAATGGCCAGCGCCACCCGAGAAGAAGGGTGATTAAACGATCGGAATATAAAACTGAAGAATAGAGAAGCAGCTTGGTTGAATTAATACACAGTGCCAGTCGTTTACACATTTATTTATCAGACACTTTTGCCCAAAATGACACAGAGCTGAGGATGAGAGTAGTTGGGCCTCGCTCACTTTGTTAACCGCTGGATTTGAACTGGCAATCTTCTGAGCACAGGCTCAGCTCCCTAACCTACGGAGCGCCCCCCCCCCCGGATGAGACACGAAGAAATGCTTCCATTTCTTTATTTAATCACCTTGAACAGAAACAGGCTAAAGCTTCAGCCTTGTTTATTTAGATGTATAATCTGGCTCTAGAAACGTTAGACAGGGGAAAAAACTAACCAAACCACAAGCACCTCAGCTGGATCTTCTCTGCGGAGACCTTTCCCGGAATCGAAAAACATACACATTAAAAAAAAAAAAAAAAAAAAAAAAAAAGCCGCTTAAAAACAGGCCACGTCCTGGCCAGTTTGGGGCTTCATTTACAGCCATTCAGATATTTGTGAAGGACAGAAAAATTTGCTGATTAAAATAATTGGTGTTAGAGGCGGGACCTCACAGATACAGATCAGCATGACAAACCACCGCGATCTTATCACGAACAGTGGTGCTGTGAAAAATCCCGCTGAGGCCTGTGAGAAAACAGGGGGGAGAGGGGCAGAAATAGGGGCTCACCCTGCATGAGGAAGGTGCTTAGCAGCTGGTCTGTGGCCACAGGCTTGATCTCTGTGCGCAGGTTCACAAACCTCCCCACCACTAGGGGAGCCCTACGGAAACCAAGGATTCTGAGAGAGGAGCAAAAAGAGAGACAGAAGTAACTAAAAATAGAAACTTTTGGCAATTAGTTTTTTGACTGCATTCACAGATCTTTGTGGGCACCTGAAAAATGCCCCCCACAAACTCAAAATAACAGTTTTCTATTACATTGTGGGGGACATTTGGTACCCACAAAGTAACATAAACATAAGCCACACACACATATACACACAAGCTTCTGGAAGGCAGGTGGAAACCATTACCTGTCCAGGTGAAAGGCGGCCACCTCCGCGTTGTGCCTGTCGTAGCCGGCATAGGGCTCCCCCTCCACCACATAGTCGCGACCATACCTGAGAGGCGGGGTGAGATAAAGAATCCCCTGTCCTGAGCCCCATCAGCCAGTGACACCACCCGCCCTTAGGGAGAATGTATCACCTGACGTCTTGAGGAGCCGCAAAGTAAGACACTACTTTACACATGCCATGGACATAAGCGACAGGCTCCTCACAAAGGACAAGGGCCTCCAGGGACCAACCAAAAGGCCCTTTACTGGACAGACACCAGTAGCCCGCTGGGCAACATACACAAAGATGTGGACCGGCATCTTCTGGGATTTAGAGGCGTCCTACCTTTTCGGCTTGAAGACCACCTTCTGTCCCCCTTCCAGCACCAGCAGGGCCTTCAGTTGAGTGCCCTTGTAGCCAACGTCGGCCCTCTCCACGCGGGCGGTCGCCATGGCGCTCAGCACCGCCGCCATCTCGGGGGTGTCGTCGGGGTAGACTTCGCGGGGCCCTACCCACTGGGCGGCCACCTCCCAGGGCGACTGCAGGGTGTGGGTGAGGCGCGCACCCCGGTCCAGCTGCAGCCCTGCCTCCATCTTGCGGAAGGCACGCAGGTCGCGGCGGCCGGAGGCAGAGCCCTCGCCGCCGTCCAGCAGGAAGACCTTGGCGAGGCCGAGCAGCAGGAGGACGCCGCAGAGCACAGCCACGCGCTGCTTCAGCTTCATGTCCGGCAGTGGACGGCCGCAGGCACGCGTTTGGCCTTCAGCCCCGCACCATGGTTCCGCCCTTCCGGAATCAGCTGTTACCGTGACAGTGGGGGAGGGTCCCATCAGAACACAGGACAACTATCAAAAATAACATCCTTTAATCACCGTCACGGCATGGGAGACGACGTACGGTCTTGAGAAAGCAGAGTCAGCCTGTCCCTGAGGCAATTGGTGGTCAAGTGCCTTGCTCAAGGGCCTCACAGTAACTCTGGGATCTGAACAACTTTCTGGTAACAGGCACAGCATCCTAACCTGCTGAGCCAGAGAGTACTTAAGGGTTTAATTAGGAAGCAGGAGCGAGGTGAGACAGACCCCCAGATCTGGATGTCTACAGGCGGCAGCGTGCTCAGCTGGACGGCCTCGATGACAGACCCCCGACCTCACGCGCCCCGATACGCCCAACACAGCATGCAGAGCCCCATTACTAAGTGAGGAGTGAAACTCATCTTCCTGACAAAGTGCTTTTAACAGTTAACACCTCAAGCTCATCAATGTGCATTTCATTAAAGGCCCCCTTAAATGCAAGTGGCTCAAGGTTTGGATTACCGCGATAATTTCACACGCATGAACACTCCCACCCTGAACACTCGCTGCTAGTGCAGTGACCCTTCTGAGGTGCATTTTAATGGTGTATTAGCTGCATGTCAATACTGGTGTTCAGTGGAGCAGGAATACAAGTTAAGAAAACCTAGACAATGAGACATTAGAGGCTACGGCAGGCACTGGATGGAGCAGTACACATGAAAATACAGGCCACAGACTTGGCCACAGACTCTAACCTTTCAGTTAGAAGAACCATCCCAGAATTCCCTTAAGGCACAATTACCGAGAGATAGGAGTGTTTACACTAATCCAGTCACATCTGTGACACTATAATGTAATCATGGAACCCTGAACTGGTCTGACAATCCTCTGTTCAGCACGGCCATAAAAAAAGGAACCTGAAAGCTAATCAATGCTCCTAAAACGGCAAGCAGGCCGAAGCCATTTATATCACTCTCTATACACATCACTAGATGTCACATAGCTCAACCACATCACTCACAGTTTGTCAGAAATTCTCCCCGTGAGTATCTGGGGTCATGGCACAGTGGTCAGCTCTGTACCTCTAGAGCCCAGCATTCGAGTCTCAGCCCTGGTTCTGTTGAGTTTGGATGTTCTCCCTGTGGTATTTCTTCCAGATTCTCTGGTTTCCTCCACTGTCTAAATAGATGCTAGGTGGAGGTGTGAGATGGTGTGAATGTGAAATGGGCTGATGCCCCACCCTGGGTTATTCCCTCCCCTGTGCCTGCAGCACCTGGGAAGCATAGAAGATGGACAGAATATATAGGGGGAAAAAATTGCAGTTCGAGTCATAGGAAGAGGAGAGCAAAGCCATCACTGGGTCTGCCTGGTCATCTTGCCTCATATTTATTCAGTCCTATTACTGCCTCTTGTACTAATACTTACTGTATTATTGACTTATTGTTTAATTGTACTATACTTTCAGAACCTTTATTTTTATGTAGTTTTATGTTTAATTTGTATTTACCAGCAGAAGAAAGGATATGCAGAGTGAGATTTCCATTACACAGTGTTCATTTTGCACGTGATGATAGACTTGAACGTGAACTGGTTCAGCCAGAAGTTGAGGACAGGTGATATGTTAGAGATGGTGCAGATACGTCACTCACTCACTCAACCCCAGTATAAGGGAGGGAACACTTCCAGAAAAGGTTCTAGATTAATGGTTAAAGCATCTGAGTTTGGATATAATTCTCCAGAAAAGGCATGGTAAACCACAACAGCACAGAATAGTGATTTCTTCACCTGAATTTTGCCTACCCTACCTCGCTCCACATGAGACACAAAGATACACATGCAGGTGAAAGCAGGCTTGGGGGTCATAGTGCAAGGTAAGGCAACGTACAGCACCACTGGAGCTGAGGGTTAAGTGTCTTACTCAATGGCCCATGGACATGTGACAATCCAGCTGAGGCCAGGGCTTGAACCAGCAACCTTTCAACCAGAGGCACAGAAGCTTAGCCCACTGAGCTACACACTTTCCCCCTTGTGGAACCCCCCCCCCACCAATCAAGGTGACTGAGCATGTGGAAAAGAGCGGTCGGCAGACACTGTGGTTTTCTTCTGAAGTCTTATCTTGCAAATGAGTATTTTTTTAAACTGTTTGCGAAATTAACACAATTTACATGGCCAGCAGACTAACTTGCTTATCGAGGTCTGAAACTTACTTCCTATTTTGAGCTCAATCACAAGAAAACGATTGCTGCAGTTATCACATCACACCTGAAAAGCCCATAATCATAAGCACAGGTTGAATAAATTCTGATGTCCTCTTGGAGACGAGAGCCGTGTGAGTTAAGGAGAGAAGCAATGATACACATGGTAGACAGATAGGTCTGAAGGCATGCAATGCTGAAGATGGTTTGCACCAGCATTGTGCAGTCAGAGGCTACCATGCAAACCCGGAGCATGTGTGCATGCATGCATCTCTGTGCAGAAGAGAGAGAAAGTGAGAGTCCTAATGCTTCAGTAAAGGAAAAACACTCGAATAGACCTCAATAAGCAGTTGACAAGCCAGATAAAAGCCCCGAGACACAGGTTACTACAGTTCAGCTACTCCACACTGATTATACTACTAAAAGAAGAATGCAGTGAAAAGGCTGTTTCACCTGTGAACTTTCAGACCATTTTATAACTACTGTGCCCAGCAAGAAGCCAGGAATAAAAGGCTTGTTAAAATGATGTTGGAGAGCTATGTAATCCCAGGCTCCTCAAAAAAACCTATATAAAAAGGAACAAACACATATCCCTGAGCATAGATCAAGCAAAAACACTGGGTTTCTGTTCCATATGACAGATGTGCTATAATGACTATTAAGGCCAAAAGACTGAAAACTTTCATTGTCGATCAACAGCTTTGGATCCCACCAGACAAATCCTACTCCAGAAACAGACTGGAGTTTTATACTAATGGCTATGTCACTTCTACAATATCTACAGCGACTGAAAGATTAGCGTTACACATGCAGGCCATGTAAATGGTTCTTCGATAAGACTCTCACTGGCTGTATGACCCAAGGTACAGAAAGCCTTCGTCACAGTCTCTGACCCAGATGCTCACAGAGAAGCACTAGAGCTGAAAACTTTATAAACTGGCACAGTGCATCACAGTCACGGAAAAAGACATTCACAGCACATCCTGCTATAATGAACAAAAGAAAGATGTATGTGATGTCATGCTTGGGTTTCCTGCAAGTTACACATGCCTGCTTTATGCTACATGCCCCTTATACTAGTCAATTACTATGGACACATTCTTTTGTGTTTAAAAGGGCAAAACCCTCTGATCAACAACTCAATCTCACAGGACAACCTGCTCAGCAGTAGGGTTTATCCAAACCCTCTTTTCCCTGGCCCATGATTCCTGCAGGTTCATTCCTTCTTTTCCCTGGCCCTTAATTCCTGCAGGCTCATTCCCTCTTTTCCCTGGCCCTTGATTCCTGCAGGCTCATTCCCTCTTTTCCCTGGCCCTTGATTCCTGCAGGCTCATTCCCTCTTTTCCCTGGCCCTTGATTCCTGCAGGCTCATTCCGTCTTTTCCCTGGCCTTTAATTCCTGCAGGCTCATTCCCTCTTTTCCCTGGCCCTTGATTCCTGCAGGCTCATTCCCAGCTTTCCCCGAACCTTGATTCCCAGTCTTCCTGACACAGACATCAGGCCACCCTCGCCAGTGTGGATACACCAGTTCCAGTGCCGGGGTCCTCCTCTCCATCCTAAACCTGTCATCGGTGTCTCTAAACTCTGACAACTCAAGGTGGCTAGATAAAAGCACATAAGGTTAATTAAAGCCTCATACAGAGACAACTGTACGTCGCTGTGTGGCCTCGTCCCTTTTAACTGTCTCTGGGAGATGAGAGATGGCGTGTTTATAAGTAACATTACATATTAGCGCGAATTTTAAGTGTACGATTCGGTTCGGAGTGGTTCAGGATGAACATGTTCCACACGCGTTCTCCATCTGTAGGGACCTTATACTATCGTGCTTATAGGCAAAACACTATAGTCCAGTAGTTTCCGTAACCCCGTATACGGAGAAAAAGCCGCGCAGCCAGACAAAAACGAGACCGACACGCGCATCGCCCGTAAAGCTAACCAGCTAACAAGGCTAACGTCAAGCTAGCCCGCTAACAAGGCTAACACGGCGAAGGCCTGCAGCCTCGGATTTTCCTTCTCGGAAGCGAGGGCCACTGATCATGTTGCCAGGGCTAAGGCGACGACCTCTGTGGGCCACAGTGGCTGCCGGCACCTGTTCCGTGGATTTGTGCTAACGTGGCAGCCGGCTCCCCCTCCCCCGCCGCTGACGTGGCTAGCGTTAGCCAGTCGAGGCTGAACGAACCGCCAACTGCACCAAGGCAGCTGGACCGTCTCCTGGCGAAACGGGCTGCACCTGGCGGGGGTCCGACGGGCCGGTGGGGTTCTCCGCTGGGCATAACCCCCATTGTCTGGTCCGGTTCTCATCCCGGTCCTACTCTCAGAGCCAGATATTGTTAAAAAAAAAGAAAACAAACAAACAAACAAAAAAAAAAACACCGTTCGTTTTTTAAAGTACTAATGCCTTTTAAATTCCATATATAGTACTCGGTCTCGAAATCTCTCGCCCTTATAGCATCACTGCAGACACTGCCGAACCTGCCGCTTGCATGCGCCCGGGCTCGCGCTACCGCGCTCCGGCTCTCACCTCAGCGCCCGCCTGTCGCAGAGGCTCCCCTGTCCGGCCCGCAGACGAACTCTTTAATGTCTATAAACTCCAGTGAAGGTAAATCAGCGCCTCGCTAGACCGCACGGCTCGGCGCCGCTCTCCCGGTCCTGCCCTCCATCATCCTTACAGTCTCCTCCCGGATCCACGCTTCCTCACGGTGCGGGGAGAGGCCACGCCGCCCCTCGGCGTCATTTAAAGGGAACAGACTCCGGCTCTTACACCTCTGGCCATTTCGCCGTCATCTTTCATGTGACTGTAGGTAGTTTCACCCGAAGACTTAGAGTTTTTTTGTGAAGACGGAGTCCCTGCAGTGCAAATGTGCCACGATTATAGAGTATGCAGTATGTGTGTGTGTCTCCACCTAGAACTTAAGAAAATGAAGACTTAAAATAACATTTATACACACACATACATGTGTGTGTGTATGCATGTTATTTTTAGTGTTCATTTTCTAGGTCATTTTCTAAGTCCTAGGTGGAGACTGATTATACAATAAAATGATATGGTTATAAAACAACATAACTTGAATAAGTTTTGACGGGCTGCATTTCAAATATTTTCTTGCCTCATAATGTCTCATAATGTGCCACCAATATACTATTGAGATCCCAAAGTGGCATCAGCTGGCATCCAGGTGTGCACTGGCAGGAAGTGGAGTGCAGCCAAATCCCTGGAGGTGGCTGAGTCCCAGCTGAAGCAGAAGGAACTGGTGGGCACAATAGCATCAGGTCGAGCGGGCATTGGTTACTTCCCAGTAACTAGAGCTGACAAGGTGCGAGGCAAAGAGCGTCAGCACCTTGTCCAGGACAAAGTGCGGGTAGGTGTGGAGGAAGTACGAGCTAGCGGGATGGTGGGAATGGGACAGCAAGGAGCTGGGACTAGATGGGAGAATGTTCTGCCAAGGAAGATCACCTGGTCTGATATTTGGAACTTCAATCGAATCAGGTTCCTAGTCCAAGCTGTCTATTGTGTCTTACACCTACCTGCCACCACTGTTTAGGAAGATGATCCCTGGAATACCCGCTTAGCAGTTGGCCAAAAGCCCTTGGTGATGGACGTTATCGTTGGCGCCACGATCAGGTGCTAAAGGCAGTTGCAGAAAGTATATCCACAGCCATCAAATCCTCCAAGGGTCACCACAGTAATAAAACCCATCACGTTTCACAGAGCTGGAGAAAAGCCCTATGCACCACCAAGAGCACAAACTGGTCTTCTCGCTACTGCTACTGATTGGAAGCTAGTGGACCTTAGCAAGCAGCTGAAGTTCCCAACCAAATAACAACCACACTGCTCCGCCCAGACATGATCATTCTGTCAGATTCCACCAAGCAACTGATCATGCTTGCACTCACAGTTCCCTGGGAAGAACGCATCTAGCAGGCCAATGACAGGAAGCGGAGTAAGTACCAGGAGCTGGTGGAGGAGCGCAGGAGGCAGGGTTGGTGAACCCATTGTGAACCTCTAGAGGGGGGCTGTAGAAGTTTTGGTGGTCGATCTCTCTGCAGAGTGTTCACTCTGCTAGGTATCAATGGGCAGGAGAAAAGGAAGGCAATCAGGTCCGCAACTGAAGCTGCAGAGAAAACCAGTAGGTGGCTTTGGATAAAGAGGGCAGAACCGTGGATAAACGCTGCTGGGACACAGGTTGGGGCCTATTTAACCCTGGCCGGGTCGCCTGGGCGAGGGTGCATGATGTTGAAAGACCTGAAACACCCTATGACCCCAGGTGGCATCACTGATGATGTGTCCCAGGGCATCTGTATGATGTAATCTTGCACTCAATTTACACGGCAACACTACATAGTGCATTTAAATAGGTAGTAACCATTAACCTGTGCACTTTGAACTTGCACATTTAATTCAAGCTGTAGGGTTTTGTGATGTGTGATTGATAAAAGGGCTGATAAACAATGAAGTAGCCGTTGCAGCTGTAGAGGTCAATACAGCACTGCTCATCCAGCTGGTACATAACATCTGTGTGTACAGCAGGGTGTGCTGCTTCATCACTTTGTACTGTAAGGCTCCGCACATGTGCTGCTCAATGATTTCATGCATTTATACACAAATAACTTAAAAATACTGAATTTAATGCACAATGTCATTTGTTGGCCAGTGCAAAAATCCAAGATGATTTCAGCAGCTTGAGGTCTATTCAGAGCCAGTAAGAGGTGTGACTTGCCAGGCCGAATGCTGACATAATTTCAGCAATCCTTCACCAGAGGTTATTTTCCAGAACAATGCCATTCCTCATTTGGAAACTGTTCGACCTCCATAGCAGACAACACAGAAGCACATTTCGCTTGTGAAAACATGACATCCATCTGCAGAAACCCTGTCATACTGCATATAATCTGTTTGGAGACTCTTCTCTGACCATACAGAAGCACAGCACATTATGAGGGAGTGAATGACAGGAATTGGACATGCAGCACAAATTACCATTAGCTTGTGTGAAATTCAGGTAATACAGTTATGAGACATGCCCCTTATGATAGTTTGTATCATGTTATTACTCAGTTGATAAATTTAGGAACCCGGCTGAAAAGCACCAGGGACAACCAATCAGTAGCGTTTTTTATAAAACATTAGCTGCAAAGATGATGCATATTGCCACATTCACTCCTGTGTCTGAATGCGTCTTCATATAGCTCAATGACACATTTTGTATGCAGATACTGGGTAAATATGAGGTCCAAGCCAGTTTTTAATAGGTTTTTGTGGCACACATTCGTGGCAGCACTGAATGTACACCAATTACATCGTCCTTTATGGATAAAATACTCCTGAATGCCACCCCTACAGGAGAGGGCTCTCTTGTGCTTTAGAGTCTGGTTGGTTATTTTCATGCCTGATATAAAGTAAAAAACTTCATACAATAAATTCAAAGAAATAATGTCAGAGGCATTTCATAATTCAAGTAGGTTTATTTCAGTAGGAAAGATAATAGTTAACTTGGTACCTAAAGTGTTCAAATGCTAGGTTATGTGTACACACAAAGGAACCACATTCGCCAATCTTGTACACCCTGCCTTAAAAACTGGAAAAAAACCCCGTTGGGATAAAAACGTTGACAAATCATTCATCATGTCGCTCTAAGAAGCTCAGGTCAAAGGTCATAGCCGTTGTTGGGTCACATGGCCTGGACGAAGGGCAGGGGCCAGGCGATGAAGGTAACGGACACTTCTGTTCCGTGTTGCGTGACGGGAACGAAACGGCATTTACCAACTCAGGAGCTCTTTGCAATTTCCGCACCTTCTTTTTATACAGAATTCATGCACTCAGTGTCTCATTTAAACAACCCAGGAGGACAACTTTTTCACGACTCCTTATATATATTAAAAAAAAAAAACATCAACACAAAGTCAATTCAGTAAGCAATTTTAGCCCGCAAATTCATGAAAGTAGTAGTTATTTAGACAGTATGTGTGTACACAAGAGGATATATTGTACAGTATAAACTTCACACAGAAAAAAAACATTGAGACTCATGAAAAATCCACATATCACCTCCCTTTAGGCCCAATTATTTATAAAGTTAAGACAGGCGCTGCTTGATGAACCTGCCTAAAGTCAGCCATTGTCTGCGGCTCCAGTACAGACTTTGAGTTCTTTGATCACTTAATTCGACAACAACAGAGTGTAATTCCATGTGTTGGCGGGGGGGGGGGGGGGTGGCGTTACAGAGGAAGCGAGGGAGGTTTTATTGGGTAGAGCTTGAGTAGGAGGGAGGACACCAGCCTGCTCTACAACACAGACCAGGAGCCATGAGCCAAATACACTCCAGGAATAAAGGACTGGCAGATGATTGTTTCCACTGGTTCACGGTCCATGACTTGGCTGAAGGGACCGATTTTGTGTTTAATCTACCTATGTTCTCCCTAGTATTGATAGTTTTTCTCTGAGGGATGCAAACTGCTGTCTTTACGCATCGGGTTTCTCCAAGGGTTTTATTTATTTATTTCTGGACACTGAGACTTTGCATTTGGTTGATTTTCACACGGATGTTTTTGGGGGCTTGCGTTTTCCTTTTTTAGCAGTTAAAAAAAAGCCCTGCTTATGTCCACGATTCGGCCTGTAAGACGCAGTGAACGCAGGGCGGCCGAGCAAAGGGAGAGCCGCTACACGGTAGAGAGCTCTTTGCTGGTTGTACTTCCTGTACATACTTTACAGTTTGCTGAAGAGGAGCGAGGGAAAATAACTGCACACGTCCCCGCAAACACGCTACGGAAGCTGCATCGGGGCAGAAGGCACCAGGTACGATGGCGATGAAGCTGATAAGCGCCACGGTTGGCAAAATGGATCGGCGCCGGACACGCTGAACTTATCATTAGAGTTTGAGGACAAAGTCACGTGTAAACATACACACATAACTAACGCTCGACTTTCCTGGAAACCTGAAACCATCTTTAACACACCTGAAAGCTAAAGCATTTCCCATTCCATACCTCCACAGCTCCACCCATCACCGTGTTCTGAGAGACCCACTTGCCATCTTTTCCCTCAGCTTCCGTTTCAAACGCTCACCACCTTTTCACTTCCTCCTTGACCTGCTAGATCAAGGCCACCGTGTCACATTCACGTCTCGCAGTAAAACTAAATACTGATCCCCCCTTCAGCAGTCTGGTCATTCCGGGGACCTCTGGGAAATCCATTATATAGATTTGGGGGGGGGGGGGGGGGGGGGCGGAGAGATATTGAGATCTCTCGTTCCAAACGTGCTCTCAGGTTCATACACTAATGGATTAATTTGAGGGTCAGCGTGAACTGAAAAATTCCTGGTTAGACCAGCCACCCTAAGCCTGGCACAGTGATGTGATATGTATATATTTTTTCCCCAAAAGACTGACCTATGCTTCATAACAAGGGAAAGGGTTAGTTCATGGAATGCTGTGAAGGACCTTGAGCGTTCATTCATGTAAACAAGGTAGTAAACGAGGATTTTGCTGCAGAGTCGACGGATCACCGCAAGCCTGTGTGGATCCTTTTTCATGTACCCAGGAGTGTCACTGCATTCCCAGAAAACCGCACTCTGATTCACTGGCACCTTAACTGCATCTCAGGTGAACAGACTGAAATCTCAGCACACCAGGGTACCCACTTTTAAGGATAAAATCTCACTCCTGCTAAACATGCACAATACCCACAACCACACTACAAAACGAGGACACACTTACAAAACACCCGCTTAGCAGAAAGCTAGTACCGGGGGGCCCATAAAAGTGTATTTAAAAAAAAAAATATGTACAAATATAATAGATCCTATAGAACAAACAAATAATGTGCAGCACTAATACTGTCAATCCCACCCCCAAGAAAAAAGATACGATGAATCGTATCAGACAGATACAAACACGAAAATCACATCAGCTTCAGTACAGCTTGCATCTCGGGGTCATTTGGAAATAAAGTTATGAAAGTTCAGCTCCCCCCCCCCCAACTCCCCCCCACAGGATGGCAGGAAGGGCTTTTCTGAGAGCCTGTTTAAATGTGGAGTGTGGCCTGCCAAACCAGACGTCAGCAGGCTGAAAATCTGACACTCATGTCAAGAAAAGAGAAAAAAATACCAAAAGGAACATGGAATCAGGTCAACGTATTGGTCTGGAATGAGTCAGCTGACCTTAAAGCACCCAAGCCAGCTTAGCCCACAAGGAGAGAGGCAGAGAGAGACGGGGGGGGGGGGGGGCGACACTGACAAAGACATAGTTGGACAGAGAGACATGTGTGTCTTGTGTTCGAGGCAAGAACACAAGACTCAGGAGGTCTAGACACATGACACATTCTCTGGTACAGTAGTGATATCAAAAGTGATAAGTGGTTATGCAATACAAGACATTTCCTAAAAATTAAAAAAAAAAAAAAAAACATTAGTGTAGAACGCAGCACACAAGGACCCTCTGGGACGTCAGAGACGCCTGGAGTGATCAGGTGATCCAATACAGAACTCCAGGGGAGGGTGTGAGGAGATTCAGGAGCTCCACTCTCTGTGCTGGAGTTAGTAATGGGAATGCAAGCCCTTTCTGCGGTTTGTCAAAGTGAGCAAGACCTTGTGAAGACATGGATGATGGAAGGCCAGTGTCTGAAGCTGCCCCCTGTGGGTGGTCCGAGAGAGCAGCGGAGAAGCAGTGTGTGCAGGAGCGTCCATAAGTAGGCGAGGCGGGTGCTGTGTATGTGCGGAGGACAGTCTCTCGCACCCATGCTCCGTGCTCCTCAAGGCGGTGGTGGCAGGTCACTGTGACGGAGGTGGTGGGCAGCACCCTCCGATGGCTGCTGAGTCTCACACCCCCACTCCCCCGGAGCGGTCACTCAAAAGACATCAGATTGGCTGGGACCTACCGGACAGCAAAGGGATTCATTTTATCATTTAGGTTCATAAGCAATCATTCACAATTTGGACAGACAGACCATCAGAGACAGCGAGAGTGAGAAAGAGAGGGATAGAGAGTCAGAGAGAGACAGAGAGACAAAGGTGGACAGAGAGGGAGAGAGGGGGACAGAGATGGAGATAGAGAGAGAAATGGAAACTTTTAATCAGTCATAATCATAACTAGAGCTCTGCTATTAATTTAGATAGACTGATACACACACAGAGATAATGAGATATAGACAGATGGACAGAGAGACATTTCAGGTTCATAAGATGAGCCCCACAATTTTAAGAGACAGAAAGACAGATGGACAGACAGGGGCACAGACAGGGGCACAGACAGGGGCACAGACAGGGGCACAGACAGGGGCACAGACAGGGACACAGACAGGGACACAGACAGGGACACAGACAGGGACAGAAAGATAGAGGCACAGACAGAAGAAGAGACAGACGAATAGATACTTTTTATAGCACAGACTCACAGACTGAATAAAAGACCTTAATGAGCAACTAACAATAACCAGTAACAGTACGAAGAATGTCGGGGAAAGTACTGCATGGAGTTCTTTATTAATGGCTCAGAAATAAATAGTACTGCACAGTGGGTTGTACAGTGAAGGAATGAATGTTCTGTGAATGTGAAGTGTTTAAATTTAAAGTTAGATCTACAGGTATCGGGCTAAAATTAAATACCGCGGCTATCCAAGCAGCCCCGCTGTGGCTGTGCATGCGCGTCTGTGTGTGCCGCCGCATTCGCTGATGCGCGCGTCTGTGTGTGCCGCCGCATTCGCTGATGCGCGCGTCTGTGTGTGCCGGCTGATGCTTGCCTGTTGCCGGTTGCTCTGGCAGGCCGCACTCAGATGCTTAAACCACAGAAGAGCGTTCATCCGGCTCCCCGCTTGATATTTATAGGAGTTGCCTGAAAACCACAAAACATGGTTTGATTAGTCAAGACAAGATGCGATCTAACATTTAAGCCATTTTCTTTATGAGTATACATTCGGTAGCATATTCAATCCGGGACGGTTAATAACCAGCCGAAAATGAGAGTTGATAGATTTCAGTGTCCAAAATATTTGAGTCAAACCCAGATTCAGAATCCAAATTCTCTGCGCTGAAAGTGTTAGAAGTTTAAATTGTGGTAATACTGCCCATATCTCGGTTCCTGTCAACAGACGTGCATCCGTCCCACGTGGAGCCTGAAGTCTCGCATCTGCCGTAACCCTCTCTGTAATCCCAAACCGGAATCCAGCAGGTACAGAATATAGCTGCATGAGGCCATATCCCTCGAGGACCCTCCATGGTGTAACATACATACATAGTGTCTGTACTTGCTAGTTACGCGCATGTGTGCCTTGGGCCCCGGAAAAATAAGTGAAATTAAAAACTGAGCTTTGATAAATCAAGTATGATGACTATTTATCTCTGTAAACCGCGAACCGGGGTCTTGTTTTTAAGCTGATTCAAATATTTTCCCCGAAGTCTCTTCCTGTATTTACATTTTTAAAGTGCAAGTACTTTAACCAGACTGACATTCTGTAACATTAAAGCCATTTAGTGTTATTAATGGCTTCCTGAGCAAACTGCACATTCATATAAACAGCTATCTAAGAGTTCTGCAATCAAATTGAAGACATGCTGAAAAATACTGTTTAACCTTTAAAAAAAAAAAAAAAAAAACTATCTGCACATAGAGAAATAGGTTTTTCTTGTTTATCGCAAAACCTGAAGAAAAAAAAAAAATCATAAAAACTTTCAAGTCTTGTTTTCCCTGGTGAGATCACTAGTTCTTGTAAGCGGTACATCAAGGGCTTTTAAGGGAACTGATTCACCATCCGACAGCATATCGACTCTGCATTTGGTCTGCTGGAATCAGCCGTGAATTTCCACATGCAGGGACCAGCAAATCGTATCTGGCCATTCCGGCAGCATTATTAAACGCGGCACTGCAAATCTGGCTACAAGTACAGACAGAAACAGGTTTTTATCGCTTCCACACAAGCGACAGACTGCCGCCAAGTCTTCAGATGCGCGTCAATATCAATGCGTGCGACACACTTTTGCAGCAGTGTGACAGGGTGCTATAAAAATGTAATACACACACGCAGAGTATTTTTAAAGAAAAAATATGACCCAATAAAACAGCAGGTAGCTTGCGAGCACATTCACTGTGCGCTTTTTAGCCTTAACATGCTCATATGCTCCAGACAGACTGAGATCAATCCAATTAACGTGCAGAAAAGTCAAGGAGGGTTTGATGGGTAAATCCACTACCCCCCATTACAGCCGTACCATCTGTAACATAATGGAGCCATAGGAGGGAACACCCAAACCCCCCCCCCACAGTGGCCAGGCTGACACACAGCTGCACTGACATCACCCCAGACTCAGATGAGGGGGGAGACTAAACGCTGCAAGATGCAGAGTCTGACTGATAGAGTTAGAAATGCCAGGCATGCGGGCAGCATATGTACTGATGCACTGTGTAAGTGCTCAGATCACAGGAAGTAGCGGATCAGGACACAACGTGGATGAAAAAAGGGGCTGGATTTAAGGATTCAAACACAAAACCATGGCCGGACTGTTAGGGGGATGGTGAAGGTCCTTCCTAGTCACAGACCTCGCTCGGAGTCCGTCAACAGGAAGACGTCGGGGTGTTCTGGGTCGTCGGCCATCATGGACATCCAGCCCACCACTGAGACATTCTTGCTGGACGTGGATTTAAACTGCGGTACAGAAACATCCCCAAATGTGCACTTTGAATAACACTCTTGGTCTCATACATTTGAAAGGAGAACCATTACAGTCTAAGCTGGAAGATGACACAGTGAGCCTGCGCTGGCCTGCTCTATATTTTAAAGCCACGCAGCCCCCTAACTGACTCACTGCCAGTGATCATTCACTGCATTTCATTGCCTGCCTTTCAGATCAGGCAGCATGAAAGTGACACGCGTGACTTACGTGTTTCCTTTCTGTGGCTTTCAGCGACTTGGCGGGATAGTAGTACAGCTGAGTGCCACTTAACGCCACCCAGTACTTTGTCCAAGAGGCAACCTAGGTGAGAAACAAAGCGTTTTCCCATCAGATGCCATTTTCAGGTGCTACCTGCAGGTTGCGATTCAGTGGCCAAAATGTTTCACTCTGGTTATATTGACATAAGAAGGGTGCCAGTTTCCCCAAATTTAATATGGCCCAGGTCTGACTCCAGGGGGCAGTATGGCTCCCCAGGAGAGTGGGTGCAAACCCCCCCAAAACCTCAGAGCAGTAGCTGGGCTCAGGATAGCCACCTGTCACAGATGTGACATTAAATAAACTTTAATTTAAAGTTTAATTTAAAACATTTAACATCATAAATTAGCTTGTGGCTAATCAACATGTAGAAGATTCACAAGAAACCGAGGGGGAAAAAAAACATATTTTAGCTAAATTCGTCCATCTGGATGCAGGGTCAGGAGGAGCACAGCCAGGACAGCCACGGTGAGCACAGATGGAGGGAGGTGAGCAAAGAGCAGGAGGAGTGGACGGAGGAAGAGGAAGCAGACCACTGGAGGAGCTGACGGTGTGAGGGGGAGCAATGTCCAGGAGGAGCAGACGGAGGAAGAGGAAGCAGAGCACAGGAGGAGCAGACGGTGTGAGGGGGAGCAATGTCCAGGAGGAGCAGACGGAGGAAGGGTAATCAGACCACAGGAGGAGCAGACGGTGTGAGGGGGAGCAATGTCCAGGAGGAGCAGACGGAGGAAGAGGAAGCAGAGCACAGGAGGAGCAGATGGTGTGAGGGGGAGCAATGTCCAGGAGGAGAAGACGGAGGAAGGGGAATCAGACCACAGGAGGAGCAGACGGTGTGAGGGGGAGCAATGTCCAGGAGGAGCAGACGGAAGAAGGGGAAGCAGACCACTGGAGGAGCAGACAGTGTGAGGGGGAGCAATGTCTAGGAGGAGTGGATGGAGGAAGGGGGAGTGGAGCCCAGCTCTCTCACTGTGGGCTTTTTGCCGTCCTTCAGCAGGGTCTTCCTCCGCAGGACCCCCTGCACCGTGACGGCCCCAGGGTACAAGTGGACGGCCAGCTCTTCAGACTCAGCCGAGCTGGAGGGAGATGGGAACCGGCGGTGAGAAAATAGATCCCAAATGCAGATTAGAATCAGTGTGACAAGCGGCAAGCGACAGGCAAAAAGAGAGAGAGAGAGAGAGAGATAAAGAAAGAGACGCCAGGAAACCACATCCTCAGGTCCATCCTCAGGAATTTAACCAAAAAACAGGAGTGGATCACATTTTCCTAAATTTCCTTTTTAAATGATGTGAAGCGTCCACTAGGAAGAGCCGCAGGGGCTGGGGTTTGATGAGGTTCGTGTGGAAAATTCTCCCATGGGAAAATTACACTGGGCTAAAAGCACAGATACAAACATGCAAACACACGGAGAGGCAGAGCAGAAAGGTGCCTGGAAACAGATGCAAAAACTCAAACACACTCATACACGTTTGTATTCATACCTTTGTGGGGACCTTCCATTCATTTTTATGGACAAAAACCTAATCCCAAACAATGACCACCTTAACCCCTACCCCACCAAACACAACATAAAACTTTTGGCTATTTTAGTGTTTTCATTGCATACACAGATTTTTTTTTTTTTCTTTTCATAAATTTGAGGTCTCTATTGTGGGAACCTGGAAAATGTCCCCACAAGCTAAAAAGAAACAAGTTTCATGACATTGTGGAGACATGCATCCCCATGCACCCTGAGGTCTGGCTGTTACACACTTTCTTATGGACATCAAGGGAAACATTGTCATCATCGGTATAAACCTAGACATGAGCTTGAACAGCGGCCTTGGCTTAGATAAATGATTCTTCAATAAATTGGAGACCAAAGCTATTCTTAAAGACGTCACTGGCAGCATTAATGTTACAAATGTTATTATCGCTGCAATAATACTGCAAAAGCAGGACTGAGAAAGAAACGGGTCCTCTTTTTCAAAAAGAGTCATACCAGCTCAAGCACGACACCTTTATGGGCAGGGGGGCTAATCCCACCAGCTCCTCTGACAGCAGCACAGTGAATGAAAAGGAAAGGAAGCTGCTGAAAGAGACGGTTGCGACGTACAAGTTCAGTGATGGAGGGAGGCAGAGTGCGAGAGATTATCTGGCGGTGGTGTAGAGCGCATTCGCTCAAGAGTCCTTGACAGCAGAGGATTCTGAAAAGGAGTGGGGGGGGGGGACCACCACCAGGAGTACAGCACACCAACGACCCCAAGGGGGCGCCGGGAGTACCTGCTGGCCTTGGAACTTCCTCGGATGCGGCCCACCCTGGTAACCGGGCCCAGAGAGTGATAGAAGCGGCTCCTGTTGGATTTTGGGATAAGTTGTTTATAGCAGGAAGCAGCAGCCCGGGGGACTGAGGGCACGGCGCATTCCCGCACATGGTGTCTCCATGGAGACACGACTGGCAAGACGGCGATAGCGACGGGTCCAGCATGGCGTGCGTGTGCGGCCCATGACACCGCTCTCATGGCGGACAGATGGTTACAGGTTTCAGATGAACGTAACAGAAATGACTAAGTGACACCCCCCCTCCCCACAAACACACACACTACGGGGGGCGTGTGAGGGTGTTTGCCCTCACCTCTCGAAGGCTGGCCAGGGCATCTCCTCGCTGAGTTCTGAGCCATCGCTGCTGCCTGCAGAAGCAAAAATGAGAGGTGCGAATGAGAGAGTGGGCGCCCCCTAGGGCTGAGTCGCGGCACTGGCCGGGCGGTCACAGAGGGCAAAGGACAGACCCAGGGAGATGCCGCTGGACAGGGTGGAGCTCTCGGCCTGGCCGCGGGTGGGGGCGTAGCTCTCCATCACGCTGTCGTCTAACAGGTGTCTGGAGCCGGCGTTGGGGAAGGTGGCGCTCTTGAACTCCACCGTGTTCATCTTATGGATGAAGCTGATGAGACACACGGGAGGTTGAGGACGCGGACAGGAAAAGCAGCGGGCGCAGACCGCGACGGAACCAGAAAAAGAGAAGGGAGAATGTTCTGGAGGCTCTAACAGGAAGAAGCAGGCTCTGGAAAGCCACTCACTTGTAGCCCAGGCTATGGCACTTCCTGTGGCCGTGGGGGAGAAGATTGCGTGGGGAAGGGGGTGTTTGTGGCACCTTGGCCAGGGCGCCCTCTGCTGCATGGCCCTTACGCCCGCACAGGGGGGAGGCTGACACATCTGGGCCTGGGCAGGGCAAAGAGTCAGGCTGTCAGGCTGCTTCCCGGAGTCCACTACGCTCATGCTCATGCTCATGCCATCAGCTATGAGATTTTAAACAAATCGGACCCGAGAAAGAGGTGTAGTACCTTCGAGGTCCTCCCTGGAGAGGGTTGAGCGAGGCGTGCTGGCACACGGCTCGATCTTCAGAGATAAACTGCCAGGAAGATCCCTGGGTCAGACTCTGCCCCGTAAAATCTGCCTCGGGCGACGTGACGACTCGCAACAAAACACTCACTTGTAATTGTCGTCCTCCACAAACTTCTGCAGCTCCTCGATGTACCAGACGGAGTTCAGATACTTCTGGACGTGAGGCAGCAATGTTATATCTATCGCAAAAGGGCGATGGACAGAGCTGAGAGGCATCCAAACGCAAGTGGTGACAGTGTCTCATCTGCAGGACGAGGAGACGTCCGACAGACCAAGGCTGGAGATGAGACCAGGAAGCGGGTTGGGGGGGGGGGGGGGCTTACCGTATTCACAAGAGCGCTGCAGGTCAGAGATGATCCGCAGGATGTTGTTCATGAGGTTGGAACGCTGCTCGCTCTCCAAGATACTGCCCGTGGAGGGGTAGGCAGAGTCTATATAAGTCAGGTCGGACAGGTACATTCCTGCAGGAGGGAGGTGAGGCAGGGAATAGGGAAGAGCAGTCAATATGAAAGAGCCAGGAGGGGAACCCTGGGACCCACGCATACGCAGGTATAATCTATGGTCAGGGAGGCAACACACTGTCTAAAGGTGTCCGCAAAACTGAAACGGAAATAGCCGAGAAAATACTGGGAGTTCCAAAAGAGTAAAACCACATTAGGGTCCAGATGCGTCAGGAATGTTACGGCCGTTCCAGAGAACGCCGGAGCTCCGTTTCCAGGAAACGCGTCTCCCACTTGTCCCTAGCAGCGATCTAGGAGACGTAAACAATCGCGAACACAACAAAGGCGGGAGAGCGTGCCAGCCGCATTACTCAGACCCGAGCGAGCCCCCAGGAGAGTGGGGGGGGGGGGGGGCCACCGGGCCCCGA
>JAODLC010000036.1:18743532-18753611 GCA_026781145.1 Hippopotamyrus pictus | reverse complement strand
GGGGGGGGGGGGGGGGGGTATCACTCCTCCCTCATGGACGTATTCAGACATTAAGACAATTGAAAGCCTTCACTCTAATGCAGAGGGACTCCCCTCCTTTATCTTGTTATCTCAACATGCATGCAGCAGCCTACTTTAAAAAAGCTGCAAACACAGGCGCATACACACACGCACACACAACACAGACACACACGCACACACAACACAGACACGCACGCACACACAACACAGACACGCACGCGCACACACATGCACACACAGACACAAACAGACAGACACACAGACATGCACATACAAACACACACACACGCGAGCACGCAGGCAGGCAGGCAGGCAGATGCACGCAGAGACACACAGACACACATGCACACAGAAACAGACACGGACACATACACACACACTGCACACACTCAAATACACACACATGGACACGGACATGCACACACACACACACACACATGCAGAGGGCAGACCATTCATCATGGAGTTAAAACAATCCAGCATGAAGCTGACCTCCCTTTCGTTCCTGAATTCAGCGCAATTTAGGTGGCGGTGGTGGGGGGGGGGTTTCAATTGGACATTACGAGCATTCCACAACTCTTTCACAGACCTGTTCTGCATTAACAAGAAATAACTCGTGTCGGAGCGCACTCTTACTCTGTGGCCATTTATCTCCATGGGGGGGGGGAGGAGGGCATGAGCGGACACAGGCGTGCTAACAGGAAGCACATGTTGGGGGACAGCGCTCCCCCGAAAAGCCCTGCGGCAGGAGGGAACGCGATTATCCCGCGCGGCTTACGGCGCTGCCCAGCGACCGGCCGAACGAGCGCCGACACCGCTGGCAGCGACACTCCGGGTCCAGAACTTTCTGTGACCTTATCAACGTCATATTTTAATTCTCTGGAAACCCCCAGACAGGACAGGATTCATAAAGTTAATGAAATAAATCTGAGGGCCGCGGAGGGGGAGCGGCAGAGCTGAACTCCGCAGCGTGACAACAGAGATGGTTTCTAACACAAAGCGCACAGCGAAAAGGGCTTAATTCTCTCATTAATAAGAAGCTGGAAAGACTGATGCAAGTGATACCTGCCCCAAGAGTCGCCCGTGTTTGGCATTGTGGGGAAATTATGCATCCCCAGAGGTGGGGGGGTGGGTGGAGGGATTTGTGAGTGGAAAAGAACTCTTTTCCACGTTTCTATGACACCAATAAGTCACGATTTGCGATATTCTCACTTGCCTTGCAATACTAATGCAGTGTCTCTGACAGCGAATCTGTGGGACCCACACAGGCCCAGCCGAACAAAGACGGGCACCTTTTGGGAGGGTGGGGGTGATCGCCTAGCCTCCACAGACCCAAAGAGAGTAGACTGTGTAAGGACGACTCGGGTGGGGGGCACTCTGTGGCTTAAACAGGTTTAGCTGAGGAAGGTCACAGCATGCCCACTAACTGCGACGCAAATCCCCATGGGGGCGCTGCAACCACGGGGGGGGGGGCACCGAAACCATACAGGGAAGGGCCGCTCTGCATTCCACAGCTATAGCGCACAGCGCCTTTCTGCAGCGGGCCGACAGCTTCACCCTTTACAGCCACAATCCCTTCGCGATCCCAACTTCTGGGTCACCCTCCCCAACCATATCAATTATGTGGCTCCAGCTTCAATTAAGCCTTAACGTTCTCGGGCTTTTCACACCGCAAACCAGGGGTGGGGAACCTGATCCATGGAGGGCTGGCGTGGGTGCGGGTTTACGGGATGACCGATCAGTCAGCCAATAATAAAGCACTGGTTCGGTCCTGGGAATCCACTGTTATTGGCTGATTGAGAAGTCATCCCAAGAAACCCGCGCCGGCCCTCCACGGATCAGGTTCCCCACCCCTGCCGTAAACCCTCCCCAGGCCAGCTAAGTTAGCGCCTCAGTCACCACAGCAGGACGAGGGACCCCAATGTCAGTCTGATCTCTTTCCGAAACCCTCCAGGCCGCACTCACACAGTGACAATAAAGATATCTGATATTTTATCTTAATAAGCACCAGCCACGTTCAAATCGCATTAAACAGCCATTCTTTCTCCCCAACACACTCTCTCATGTGCCATGCGTTTCGAGACGCTTGGACTCATCGTCAGATAATTTGAAAGCCAGATGTTGGCCGTTTTATTTCTCAGGAATTGTACTACTGGACTCTTTTCCTTTTTAAAGAAACCCCCTCAATTTATTTTCTTATTTACACTAAGATTTTTATCACACACTAAGCAAATATAAAAATCTACATGATTACAGTTACACCGAAGAATAATAAATCAATAATTATATCCATATCCCCCAAGACAATGCTAGATTTATTTATTTTTTTTTTAAAGATTCTGAAATATTTTGAAGACATTTATTAAACAGGGCAGCAGAAAGACTGCAGGTTGTCACGCTACATGCATCCTGTCCAAACTCTGCCTCTTTCGGGCTGGGTGTACGCAGGCCAGCACTCTCTGAATGTTTCCAAGCAATGCCGTTCCCTAGAGACGTGAAGTGGGCGGCACTCACCCTGAAGTGGGAGGGCGCAACTCTCAGCACCGAGAAAGCGTAGCTAACCAGTTCTGAGGAGGACAAATGAGCCGTGAAGTTCACAGGCTCCCCATGACATCATGCCCATCTGATTCAAGGTAAATGTTCAAAGCCACTCAAGTCCGGAACAAACAATCCAGTTATTATGCTGGGAGGGCCGGCAAGTAGTGACTCCCCTAAGCAGGGCAGGAAATTGGGGGGAAAGGTCGTAATTGCTTCCTGCGAATGTGCCCACGACAACAAACCAGAAGCGGGAAAGACCAGGAACTGAGCCGAAGAAAAAAACCATAACCCACAGAACCATGAACACTTAGGATGTCATGCCAATTTACCACTGCGCTGACAGACCCTTAGATAAGGACTCCCCAGGGAGTAATTCAGAAGCAGCCTTTCTGTCATACAAGGCTGCATATTCACGCCGAAGGTCTGACTGGCACCAGTCACTGTGCCTGACCACGAAGTTCTCACAACAGCATCACTTTCCGTAGACGTGCTTTCTTGTGTGGATGCTGCTGCCAAATGAACTTTTCAAAAGAAGAAAATTGTTTTCCAGCATGTAGTTTCTGGCACCCAGTACCTGGTTGAAGCCCAGCCTTCACCCTCCCATCCAAAGAGTAGCGAGCTTGTGACACGGTGATGGGGGCAAGTAGCAAGACGGCCTCCTCACCCCGTGCCTCATGCATCCAGGCCAGTCTCCAGCCAGTTTGCCTTTCGCTCAACTTCCTATCTCAGTTGATTCAGTCTGCGGCTCTGGCTTCTTCAGGGTTACACTCGACTACAAGAACGGCCCTGTTCAGCAGAGGTGGAGATTTCAGGTCCAGAGAGTATAAATCCAGACCAAGATTTTGTTTCATTCATCCAGTTGAGTACTCCGTGTCTAGCTGGTTGAAACAAAATCTTGCTCTTGTACTCTCTGGACCTGAACCTCTGCTGTTCAGTTACCAAACCCAGACCATTACGTTCACCGTAAAGGAACGCAGCAGACTATAGTACTCCCTCAGAAAGAGCATACTCAGTATTAGGTAGCTGAAAAAAATGGTAGTTATTAATCAAAGGGGGGCAAGTCGTTGACATAAAGTAAATCAGACTGGTGTTAGATTTATTTGAAGGATTCCTTCTTCCAACACGACCGACGAGGAAATCCCAGATAAGTGATAACAGCACAAGCGACCGTATGCGCTCATCCGTCTGCCCAAACAAACAGCGACAGCGCTAGGAAATTACACAGATTCATGAGTTCCATGTGATTAACAGTGTAATTGCGGTACATTCGTTTATTCAGCAGATGCTTTTATATAAAGTAAAGTACATTTTCAAGAAACCACAGACGATCATTCAAGCAATTTGGGGTTAAGGGCCTCGCTCAGGGACCCAACAGTGACATCACTCTGCCGACCCTGGGATTTGAACCGGCATAGACACGAATACAGGGACACCATTCTAACATTTACATTTTACATTTACATTGTATTTAGCAGGTGCTTTTGTTGAAAGTGATTTACAAGTGAGGCAAATGGCACGTTACAAACGTGTGTGTCAAGGAGTGGATTAGGCGTAAGTGCAGCTAGGCCAGGGGTGGTCAATCTTATCCGTAAAGGGCCGATTTTCGTTGCAACTCCTTAATTAGATTACTAATTAGAGGACTGATTGGCTGAGGAGTCCTCACACCTGGGTTTGAACAGCTGACCTACAGGTTATCCCAAAAACATGCATACACACCGGCCCTTTGCGGATAAGATTCCCCCCCCCCGAGCTAGGCTGAGCTTCTAATGACCACCCAGGTACAAGTATAAGTAGTATTGGCTCAAGAGCTACACATCTATCCCACAGACAGTTGACACGCATGCTTCTTTCGTGATCCCACAGGTGACTCAGAGGGGCTGAGTTCCCCCCTCACCCACCTGTAAGGAAGCCCCCCAGTGCAGCAGCTGTAGCTATGCAGCCTGGGGCCTGGAGCCTGTACGCCCTGCTGTGCCTCTGTGCCTGCAAACCGGGGGAGAGCCTGTCCAAAAAGGCGGCGTTGCGGCCGCGGAGGGCACCAGACGAGGACGGCAAGAAATGTGCCTACACCTTCCTGATCCCACAGCAGAAGATCACAGGACCCATCTGCGCCAGCGCCACGGGGCCCGAGCCGGACCGGGACCGCGTGACGCGCATGGACATCGCAGACGTGCGCGAGGTGCTGTCCAAGCAGCGGCGCGAGATCGAGACGCTGCAGCTGGTGGTGGACGTCGACGGCAACATGGTCAGTGAGATGAAGCTGCTGCGCAAGGAGAGCCGCAACATGAACTCGCGGGTGACGCAGCTCTACATGCAGCTGCTGCACGAGATCATCCGCAAGCGCGACAACGCGCTGGAGCTGGCGCAGCTGGAGAGCCGAGTGCTCAACGTCACGGCCGAGATGCTGCGGCTGGCTGCGCGCTACAAGGAGCTGGAAGTGCGCTTCGCCGCGCTCGCCGCTACAGTCAACAATCAGTCGGTGCTGATCACGACGCTGGAGGAGCAGTGCCTGCGCACCTACGGCCGCCACGACCCCCCCGTGGTGCCGCCGCTTGTGCAAGTGGTGCCCGAGAACATCCCGCTCAACCACCACTTCACCAACGAGATCCAGAGGAACCACAACCGCGCCTTCCCCCGCGGCTCCCGCGTGGATGCCCTGCCCACCAACAGCCCCCTGGGCTTCCCACCGCCGCCCCCAGTGAACCTCAGCTCCGAGGGTAAGGCCACACCTAGTGGGGGGGGCTTGGGTGGGACGGGGGGGTGCCACCAAAAGAATGCTTAGAGCTGCGAGAAATCCAGCAGGACCTACTCATCCAGGAAGGGAAGAGTGGAAGAGGGGTAGAGGGGCAGGTGGGCAGCGGTCATCCTGACTGCATCATACAGAAGAGAGCCATGTTAAGAGTCCGGTTGTCAGGAATCTCACATAATAGGCATGGGGCAGACAGGAGATTGCAAATGATTAAAAACAGTGTGTGTAGTCCCACTGCTTAATGGGAAGTGTCGGGAATCACCATTTCGGGGTTTTCATCCTGCCGCTTGAGCAAAAGCAGTAGTATCGTTTACCGTATGCAGGCCAAGGCCCTAACGCTAACCCTAGCCGCAACGTTAACCGTAACGCTACCAGTAACCACAGCGCTATCCCTGGGGCCCACACTGGCCGGACTGTTTGCACAAACAGCCATCTTTCCAAAGTGATCCACCCAAATAGGCACAGGTCCCCATAAACAACTAAGAGCCTTGACTCATTCCATTGTTCACTCCCAGCTCAGAAAGACCACTAAACAGAGATAGCAGCACTTTAAATGAAAAACAAAGTGCAGGTGGTCATCTTCTACACGCCTCCGAGAGCCATTACCGCAGCCCCGTCAAGCTGAGAAAACTATCCCACCCCCCCCACCCAAGCGGCCGAGCTCACAAAGACAGGCTTCATGAGAGGTCAGGACACACCATCCACAGGGAAGACGCAAAATGGCCTCTGTAAAAAATGGGAGCACCAGCGTCTGTGATGTTGGATTCTACTCCTGTATCAGGGTAGAATCCACCCCACACCCTTTGTAGGGATCTTGCTTCTGTCTAGCAAGGTGATTACCATAAGCAAACCGCCTAAATTCAGAGCACGTGAGAAGCAGGACGTTGATGAGAAAGGAGTCAGACAGGGAGACCCAGGCCGGACTGCTTGTGCCCCGCAGGGCCATTCCGGGACTGTTACCAAGCACGGCAGGCGGGACACGGCATCAGCGGCATGTACCTGCTGAAGGCCGACGACAGCGACCGGCTAATCCAGGCATGGTGCGAGCAGGGCCTGGACAACGGGGGCTGGACAGTCCTCCAGCGCAGGAGGGACGGCTCAGTCAACTTCTTTAGGAACTGGGAGAACTATAAGGTAAGGAGCGGGGGAGTACTGGGCAGGATGCCGGTTTACTTACAAACACATGCACGTACACCTATACTCATATCTTTGTGGGGACCGTCCATTCATTTCTATGGCCAAAACCCTAACCCCAATAATGACGACCTTAACCCTACCCCATCCCTAACCTTAACCATTAGTAACCAACCAAAATACAAGACTTTTGGCATTTTTACTTTGATTGCATTCTCAGATTTTTATAAAAGTGAGGTTATCCAAATGGCGACCAGAAAACTTTCAGGTTTTACCAGACTTTGGGGACATTTCGGTGCCCAAATGTGATCTATGCAAACCCACACACACACACAGAATTCTAAGCATCACGCAAACCACACACACACACACACACACACACACACACACACACAACAGAGAAAAATCTAGCCCCAGCCCGACCCACGACATTGCCCACAATTACCAAAGACATCCTGCTAAATCCATTTAATAAAAACACAACGGCCACGTACAGCACAAAGGGAGTGTTCTTGTATAACAGCGCGCTGTCAGCACATCCCGAAGGCATCAGTGGGAGAAACGGCGTCACTCTGAAAAGCGAGCTCCGGTGAAACAGGAAAGCGGAGCCTCCCGGTGGGAGCTGCACGTCTTTAATTCATGTAACATGCCGGGAAGCCCCGCCGACCCCCTCCCAGAAAAGAAAAATCAGGGCTATGAAAAGAGAGAGTACGAATTCCAAGGACTCATTGGGGTTAGAATTTCCACAAGACCCAGAAAGAGTCCCTGTAGCACAGGGCAGCCATATTGGACCTTTGGCTACAACTGACCAAAAGCCACACAGAACTTTCAGCTCTCCATTCCCTCCAGTTCATCCTCTCACCAGCAGGGGGGGGCAAAGAAAACGCCGCCATGTTTCCCTGACTTAAACCACATGCAGAGATCACGCTACGATTTCCAAGCCTCTCATACGGCACGCAAGCCACCTGGCCAACCATAAGCCGTAACTCACAAATACGAACAGCATGTTTAAAACAAACAGAGACAGTCGCATGTAAACAGCTGGCACAAAAATCAGATTCCGTTAGATGCAGTAACTGCTATAGATCTAACTAAAAATAAGAGAATAACCAGGAGAGAAAACTGACAGGCTTAGCTCACCCTAGAGCTATGCTTTGTGACTCATGCAGGCCAGATGAGTGACCCTAGTCGCCATAACCCTAAAAGCCACAACAAAGCCAGCGGACAATCTTCGTTTATCGGTCGGGTTTAAATCTCCCCACTAAATACAAGCACCACAGCAACAATTTCAAAGGACCTCTTCAGCTATCGTTTTTCCTACACATGGAACAAGTCAGGCAAATGCCTCTCCAGTACTATAAACCCATTTAAAGAGTTTGCTTTGTGTTTTCTTTTATAGAAAGGGTTTGGGAACATAGATGGCGAGTACTGGCTGGGTCTGGAGAACATCTACAACCTGGCCAAGCAAGGAGACTACCGCCTGCTGGTGGAGCTGGAGGACTGGGTGGGGAAGAAGGTCTATGCGGAGTACAGCAGTTTCCACTTGGAGTCTGAGAACGAGTCCTACAGGTTGCGGCTGGGCACCTATCAGGGCAACGCTGGCGACTCGTTCGGCATCCACAACGGCAAGCAGTTCACGACTCTGGACCGCGACAAAGACGTCTTCTCGGGTAAGAGGCCACCTGCACCACCCCCGGAAGCATCAGCACCCACACCAGCAACTTCTGTCCCTGAGCAGTCAGGTCGCTAAATACCCAGTGACCTGCACCTGTCCCCTCACTGCACTGTACCACACGCTGAGGTTAATATTCCCCTCACTGCACTGTACCACACGCTGATGTTAATATTCCCCTCACTGCACTGTATCACACCCTGAGGTTAATATTCCCCTCACTGCACTGTGCCACACGCTGAGGTTAATATTCCCCTCACTGCACTGTACCACACGCTGAGGTTAATATTCCCCTCACTGCACTGTACCACACCCTGAGGTTAATATTCCCCTCACTGCACTGTACCACACCCTGAGGTTAATATTCCCCCTCACTGCACTTTATGGTCACTGCACTACCTCTGTCCTTATTTGCAGACCGAATCCCCAGTGCATCACCAATTTAGTGCTTCCTTATTGTCCACTCATTCCTATATTGGTCTCTTCTTGCACTGCCGTCTCGCATCTCGCCGCTGTCCTGTCCTATCGTCTCCCCATACACCCATCCCCTCGGAAACACACCTGACAGTAAAACTTGAAACAACGGTCCCGGGTTCGACTGGGCGTGTGCTCTTTTCACAGGTAACTGCGCACACTTCCACAAGGGGGGCTGGTGGTACAACGCCTGTGGTCAGACCAACCTGAATGGAGTGTGGTACTCGGGGGGAGTCTACCGCAGCAAGTTCCAGGACGGCATCTTCTGGGCCGACTACGGCGGAGGCTTCTACTCCATGAAGGCCGTGCGCATGATGATCCGCCCCATCGACTGAGAAGCGGCCCGGCTTGCTGCCCCCCAGGCCTCCGCCTTCTACCTCTCAGACATGACACCCCCTGCAGGGCAGGACCCACGTGCTATAGGGCGCTGGAGAGTACGGAGACTGGAGGCACAGACGCGCCAGGGAAGCCTCACTTCTCAGAAGCTCCATCTGTGCAAAAACCAAGACGGCCTTAGAGACTCTCAGCAGGAGCACAGGGATCCCATGGGAAGGGGGGGGCGGGCTCTCGTACCACAGGCAGACCTCAGTACGACTCTTCATCTGTGTCCTACTTGCTTGACTGGGTCTCCCATGCTACAGGAGAGACCCACACCTGCTTTGGTTATATATATGTATGTATATACGGCCTCCGCTGTAAAAGCGCGTCTGAGGGGCCAATTCTGCTTCAGCTGTGTTCTCTCTCTCATTCTTTCACTCTCTCTCTCTCCTCGGTCGGTCCCTCGCCAACTTATTTATCTCCTTATTTATAACAGATTCCGTCTCGTTTTATTGATCCCCGTGAAGTCGTACTTCCTGTATGGGCCGATTAGTCACAGATGCCTTCGTCCCCAACCCCATACACGTGTGTGTGGATTTCGGGGGAGCATGAATAACCCAACACACCCACATGACAGGCGATGGTGCCACTTCCCAGCTTGGCCATCGCCACTATGCAAAATAAAACCTTACTGTTTTGAAAAGGGGCTATTTTCTGCTTATTTACTCTGGCGCCTCTTGTCCTACGTTCCCTTAAATCGGATGGCAGTTTGCACGGTTACATATGACAGGACGATGTACATACTGGACAGATGCGTGTGATTCGGCTGATTACATCTCAACATGGTAAAAGGCGGATAGAGAGGAAATGGAGCAGACAGCTCATCACGTTAAAAAAACGTATAAAAATCAGGCTGATGAGGAAGGGCAGAGCAGCACTGCTGTGCCCAACACTCACAGAAGAACTAGGATGAAAGCTGTCAAAGATAAAGAGAGGAAGAGGAACAGAAAGAAAGAGGAACGGACATTCTTTCCATCTGAAGAACTTGGATTTCACTTCCACAGAAAATGCATTTGAAAAAGTCATGATTGCCTGCACAATGGAGAGAGAGAGAGAGAGAGAGAGAGAGAGAGAGAGAGAGAGAGAGAGAGAGAGAGAGAGAGAGAGAGAGAGAGA
>JAODLC010000036.1:18729355-18740251 GCA_026781145.1 Hippopotamyrus pictus | reverse complement strand
AGGGGGGGGGGGGGGGGGGGGGGAGGCAGGAGGGTTTTGAAAGTCCTCCGCTATCAGGCAAAAATGATGTTGGTCCCATTTAGCGGTGGTGATTATTATAGGCCGAGGGTTTTGTCAGCAGACAGCGGAGTTTAACGATAAGCGGGGGGAGAGGCCAGCGGGGGATTTACAAGCTCGCCAAAGCGCCCAGCGCGTGTTCACTTAAACTCACGGAGGGGGGGCCGCACACGCGGCGGGATGCGGCGCGACTCGTAAAAGCTCCTCGCCTTTAAAACGGAGCCCCACAGCCGCACATTCATAACTTCTGTCAGAAATTACTGGGGCCAAAGCAGCCAGAGCGCTTCAAATACGAGGTGAGGAAACCACAAAACAGGACATGGTAAAAGTCACTCTGCTAGGTCAGGCACGCTCAGCGAACCTGCAGCCAGCACATCACAGTCAGTCAGGCTCTATTCAAGGGGAGTTCCACTGAACGTGACTGCGCCCCGCTGTGGCCACCAACAGACCCGCATGTGCAGCACTACAGGACAGCCTGCCTTCAGCCTCCAGGGAAGGGGCACTGCTACTCCAGTTAGTGCTGGAGGCTGATGAGCAGTGAAATGTGTGGAGGACGGACGCCCAGGGGCTCCCAAACGCTGACGGAAAGCCAGTGAGAGCCAGTGCGTTCAAAAAAAGAATACCAGGGGCGCCCAGTTTCTGACAGCCCCGAGAGCTACAGAAAGGTAAACATTAATCCAGACGGCAAAATTCCATCCAGGAATTGTATACGACATTCCCCAAATACCGATTTCCTGCTATGTGAATCAATGCAATAAAAATAAGACTTAATGTTTGTTTTATTATGATCTTATGCGTTGCATATTTTAAGTAGAGAGGGATTTTGCTCGCTTGCTTCTACGTGCCACTTTCTGCTTAAGGTCAGAGTGAATGAGAACAGCGAGGAAACCACAACCCCAGCCAGCGCAGGAACAAACGTACGGCCCTTTCTGTGGACGTCTCCTCACTTTTCAACACAGCTTCGAGGTGCCCGGTCGTCTAGAAAGCTGATTTTGGATTCAGTGTGGAGGACATGGGAGCAGCCAGGGACAAGCCCAGTGGGGGGGGGGGGGGGGGGGTACACAGATGACAGGCAGTGCGCACACGGCCTAGACCCCACAGGTGACAGGTGACACCTGCTCACAGACCACAAACCATGACATTTCATCACCATCATGTTTCTCACCAAGGATACGAAATCCACGGGACCGCTTTAAGAGCAAAAGCGATGGGATTTCAAACAGTTTTATTAAAGGCACTGGCTCCAGACAGATAACCTACATGTCATGCGTTTCTGGGACATTTCCATTTGCATTCAGGAGTCTATGGACCTCAGACAAAACTGCCTTACAGGGAAATCCTACACCTGCAGGCCAAACGATCTTGTTTTTAACCACCAAAAGGAGGAACTCCCATGAACACATGCGCACACCAAGGGTAGCAGATCACTTTCCAAAGCTCAGGAGCCGTGTTTGGAGCAGAGCTAAAAATCCCCGTAATATGGCCACGGACTGCATCCCCTGGCCCGGAACTTCCTTCCGGGCAGCCTGGTAAAGGAGCGGATGCAGCCTTACCAAGGTATGGGATGCAGGAATTCATGCTCTGGCTCCTGATGTAGTCCCTCAAGCGCTTGTAGTTGTCCTCTTTGGACATCAAGTACTCCAGCCTCTCGAACACGGCCTTGTCCTTCCGGCTCAGGAGCTGGGAGAGAGAAAATTTAACTATTATTGTAGTAATAATAATAATCATCATAATAATGATAACAAAAACAATAAGGCTGCATAGCACTACGTGCTTTGGACCCTTAATAAACAAATGCACAACAAGCAGTTTCAAAACTTATCAAGTAGAAGATTCTGATGAAGTGTGATCGTGACTTTTCCCTTACAAACATGACAGCTTCACACTGACCAAACAAATTAGCGCAAATGATGCCATGTGACATCAGTAGACTTGGACGGAGCAAAACATAGCGCTGCCAAACAAACGCGGGCCGAGGAATTGAGTAACAGTTGAGTAACAAATACAAATTTGGTTACCGATGACACGTTATGTCTAAAGGATTCATAACAGATGTTTTCTACTTTAAAATGAAGCGGCAGACTTTCATTCAGTATGAAAACATCAACAATAACTGTACTGTATGAATCCTGGAGGATTTGCATTGAATCCTGCAATTGGGAGAATCTGGGATGCTTTTAAAGAAACTCCTCATGTCCCCAAAAAGTGCATTAACATACATTATTCAATGCTTAATACAGACGTCTGGAGGAGGAGGAGAGCTCCAAGTCCTAAATTTTCCCGGTTTTCCTTTTGGGGGGGGGGGGGGAAACGCTACACTTCTAGACACCTTCCACTGCAATAATAATCATGACTTCGCAGATTTGTATAAAACTCCCTCCTCTGAGATCCCCAAAAACCTTATGGTCACCACGTTCTTCAAGGGAAGACAAACTAGGTACAGAAATAAGTACAAAGACTCTCACACATCAGTTGTGACCTTATTGGTTGGTCATTTAACATTTGAAATTATACAAATGTTGCACAGGTGATTTTTTTAGTGATTAAAACAAAATTCTAATGATCGAAAAAGAAACCAGTGACTAATATTTGTAGTTTCGCTTTATACAAACTTAGAAATTGGTATGTGAAGAGGATTTCGGAGGGGCAGAGTGACACTTGGATCTCCACAGGCTCTGGAAAGTGGGAGATCGGCTTCTAGGCTCCGCACAGCAGCAGCAGCGAGGAAGCACTCCACTCACCGCCCATGTCTTCGAGAGTCTGAAGATCGGGGCGCTCTGTAAGCCCGACACCACAGCCATCACTGCATGGAGGTTGTTCAGGTCACACAGTTTCTGAAGGGAAAAGGAGGGCAATTATTGCTTACCACAGACCTCATTCAGAGGTCATATTTCATACCATAACTGCACACAGAATGCATAAAAGAACCAAAACATCCCATGACATCCGCAAGACCTATTGATGCAGGCATACCTTGGCAGTCCTGATGTAGAGGCTCAACACTTCGGCTCTGATCTTCAGGGTCTGAGCATGGAGGACCTCCCTGACCACCCAGAAGCTGACCTGCCAACCATGACAGACAGAGCACTAATCACCCAGCGAACAGACCTTCTCACATCTTACTCATAAACCTGGGGCTAGTGCTTTCGGCAGTTGGGGGATTTAACAGGCAACATTTAAAATCAAAGTCATAGGATCTTTGTCATCTACACTAAGATGAAATTTTGGTTTTGTGGGTCATAGTGCAGGAAACCGTAATAAAAAATTTTGAGGCAGATTTAGTTTCACATTGATATTTACTAATTAATCTGATGCTTTTAACCAAAGTGACTTAGAGTAGAGGGAAGGGTCACAATTTATGTGGGCTCCCTGGATTTCAACCCACAACCTTGACATTCTTAGTGCCAGGCTCTACTTGACCCACAAGAGGATTTTTGGCTGACTAAGTTAATCACATACTCAAAACAAGTTCTCATTTTACTCATAAAAAAAACTGCAAGCAATCTATGCAGAAGACAAAAGGAAAACATCTGTGTGACACCTCTGCTCCTTCAAAATCGGCCATGACACCGGGCCACGAAGCCACGACTCCCTGAAAACAAGGAAACACCAGCATCCCTGAGCCTCCCTTTTTTCCACAGCTGTCTGTACAAAATGTTCCTAAGCATCTCCCTCAGACAGATACCGGCTGTATAAATGGCCCCAGCTTAGCCAAGTCAGAAATACGGCCCTTGGAGATCAGCGGTAATCACTCCACTCAGGGAGCGTCTGTAGAACAGCGGTGACACGTTTGCGTCATCCCATGACGGCTGATCCCAAAAGTTCAGCGACCGGGTGGTTTGCGGCCCAGCGAGTCGGGATTTCGTGTCTGTGATCAGAAGGTCGCCGGTTCAAATCCCAGGGTTGGCAGAGTGACGTCATTGTTGGACCCTTGAGCAAGATCCGTAACCCCAACTGCTTCGAGCACCGTCTCACCCTAACCCTTCTTAAATTTAAAATAAATGTATAAATTTCATATATATAATATACTTATAGTGTGCATGTGTGTATATATGCGTGTGTGTGTGTGTGTGTGTACATATATACATGTATATGTACATAAACATACTCGGCACCAAAGCAATATATCCTTCAAGCTAAAGCACCAAACAAACAAATCCCAAGGCCGCTTCCATAGATAAATCCATGGGATAAATGGAAATGCCACGTGAGCAGAAGCAGCTGGCCGGCTAGGCCAGCGGACTATGGGTCAGTACCTCATACCCAGCACCACCTGACTCCATCACAGCGCTCGGTCTGAGGAGAAACCTTACTGTGAAACAACTTACAGGCTGAAGCAGGTATAAATCACCCGGAGCCTTATTTATAAAAGGAAAGAGGGGCAGACATTCATGCTGCCCGTGGGTACCGCCACACAGCCTTACCTAGCGGCTTTTCTCCCAACGTTTTTTCCACATACCGCACTTTTCCAGTAAGAGACGTCACCTGATTTCGGAGGAAGCTAAGCAAACAAAGGAAAGCAGCGCAGCCCCGGCGACCCGGGACCTTATGCGAAGCGGCCAGCAGCAGGCTAATGTGGAACATCTGCCCCGAGCGAGGCTTCTGTGAATGAAGCGGGAGTATGAGGCAGCCAGGAGGAGACAGAGGAGATATCGCCTCGTCTTTAAGACCGTAACGACCTGAGGTCTCAGATTCACATATTTGGACGGTGTCGACATAAAAGCCCGCTTTAGGACGGATTCCTTCACTGCTATCAACGCGGGCCCATGAAAAATTATAGGCGTGGAACCCGGCCCTGGATAAAAGAACCGACTAATAAAAATCACTGAAAGTTCTTGAGAACATCGGCAAGATGTGGAGATGTAAGATGAGCCTTTGCATGGCTGTGTCAGTGGCCAGCGCACTCCAGGAGAGCGAGAGTCAGGCCAGAAAAGGCTCCCTGAGCTGGTGGGGGGGTGGATGATCAGCTGCTCAGAGCCACCTGGTCAACACTCTGCAGGGAGCAGTCACCAGTCGAAACTCTCTGGGTTTTATAGTGAGGTTTATGGTCATATAAAGTGTCCCGTTAAAGAGTTTACTGTTCCGAGTGAATAATATTAATAAATTTGAGAGCATGCTAACACAGGTCTAAGGCATTTAGTCACATAAGCATCCTGCTTGTAAAATGGGACAAAATCTAAGAAGGCTTCTGTCAGATAATTTCTGAAGCTTGGCTGGATCAAGCCAGTTGAGGCGGTCAGGCCCAAAGGTGCTCAGAACCCAGCCTGGGGATGACTTGATGTCAGGTACTGGCTAAGCTTTAGATAGCTTCTGAGACGTGAAGCGGGGGGGTTCTTGAATTACTCTACCATACGCCATCGCTGTGGCCACACTGACTGAGGCACCCGACAAATTTCTTCACATGTTTTCAGACCTTGGGGAAGGAATGAAGACATAAGAGGAAGAGAAGAACTTAGCATGAGGAGCACACGCGAGACCCAGGCCCTCTTTTTCCAATGCACATCATTCGAAAAGCACATTTTGTAGGGCTTCTGGCGTCTACATCATTAACATCTTGAATCGCAGTTTAGCAATTGTAAGAAATGGAAGTTTCCACATGACACTCGGAATATGTTCTTTTTCAGACATGCTAATATTTATGCTGGAGAACAAAGCCTACCTTAGGTCAACTACAGAAAGTAACTGTATGCAGAAACGGTTCTGCAAAGCTGTAGAGTAAAAAAAGAAACGAATGACCCATCACCCATGGCACCCTGGAGAACCCTTCTCTTCTGGTTGTTAGATCCCCCTGAGAGAGGTCCTTTCTGAACTGCTCCATATTTACTTCTAAAAGTGGTGCTTTTGCTAACCCAGTTCTCAGTTTCTCACTCCAGGCTGGCAAGGCTTGCCCTACTGTGCCATGAGCAGCCAAGGCTGCAGACATGCATCCCAGTAACGAAATGAGCTCCCTGGGTAAGAATCCAGACGTACAAGAACGGGGTGAATTGCAGAACTATAAACCGAAGTGCAATCCGTAATTGAGAATTACGGTTATTAAACTGATCACCCTAATTTCCAATGAACAATTTACGTTCCGAAAGAGAAGGGCTACTTTCTGTTTTGGTTTCCATTTCATATTCTGTTTCGTTTGTTTCCGTGTAGCATTCCAGGCCCGTGAACATTATCATCGGTTTTGGTTCAGGGGAAGGTTTGTGAATTTCCATCATCTGTTCATTCTGAACGCTGGAAAATACTTGACACCTTACATACACTTTGAGCACAAGGGTGGGCATGCAGAGTGCCGGGTGGCAGCCAAGGGCAGGATGGAACGTGCGTACGCACCCTGCTTACGAAGCTAAAGCGCTAACGTGCTAAAGCGCCAGGTGGCCCCTACCTGGTTGAACCTGCGTGTGAAGGCCACCACGTTGGGGGCGGAGCTGTGCTTCTCCTTCTTATTCCAGCCACAGCTCGACAGCTCCTGTGGAAAAGAGGGGATTGAACATGGCTAAGGGTCAGAAAAAGCAGCATAAATCATCCTCATCATCGTCTTTTTCCAGACTCACAGAGTCCAAAAAACTCATCATAGCGCCAACGCTGAGCCAAACCATGAACCCCTGCAGCACGGCAGAGCTGTAATCAAACCGAAATGCATTTCTGACTCCAATACCACAAAATGAAAACGGACCAATCGAGGCACTGGGGAAAGGTGGGGTATTGGGGAAATGGGTATTATAACCAATCAAGTACTGTTAAATAAACTCAACGTCGAGTAGACTTCAGTAACATCGTGGGGAGTAAACAAGCGGTAACACTAGCACGGCGTGATGAGAGACTCTGCAACTCATCCATGCAAGAATTTACCTTTGGAGACCTCGAGTCTTTCCAGCTGAGAAAACCGAAGATCTCCTGAGCTACAAGTACAAAAGAAACGGCCCACACTCAGGCGTGAGACGGCTTTCCTGGGTCCTGAGGGCTGCCCAGGGCTCAGGGCCAGCTCATAACCGAACATGCGAGATGATGTAATCGTAGGAAAATCTTATGTAAGCCACATTCATCACGCTCTCTCTCTCCTGCCGGTCCCCACGGGATGGCTGCCTTGAACAGCCATCCCTCGAACCTTGGGCCACACCAGGGCAGACTAACACTTCCCTATACAAACAAAATGGAAACAGTTATTTAGTATGTATAGGAAGGCATCGACGGCACGTACAAGTTGTATGATGACTTCAGAGAGGGATTCCAGTTTCCTGCTTTTTGGAATCTATTTTAGAGGCACAAACAAACATGTGCTCATGCTTAGTTTTTCGGTTAAAATTTTCCTTCCTCCTGGCAGAGGCTGAACTTAGCACAAAGATTTTCTTGGCTTAACTGTCTGGCCTGTGAGAGACATCTGCCACATTGCTGCTCTGCAGGGCTGGGCACAATCAGACTGCTACAGACGGTTTTGCCGGGCAGGAACACGCAGAGACCTAGCATTCGCTGGCTGAAGCTTACGTTACAAATCCTGTTAATAATACTTTACTGCTTTTAATAAGGCGGAAAGGACAGGAAGTCAAACAGCGGCAAACATGATGGCCATCACAGCCAGGCACTATAAACGTTTTTTGGGAAGTGTTTAGTATTTTCATCCCCTGATAAATGACTATATTTAAGAAGCACAGCAAACTCAGAACTAGGGCTGAACAATATATTGAATTTTAATCTCATATTCGATACATTTTATGAAGTGACTTGATAATGCATGTTTATACTGATATACACGCACGCACGCACGGTACAGATCAGGCAGGCGGTACAGATCAGGCAGGCGGTACAGATCAGGTGGTGACCGACACCCCTACAAAGCCTAGCCCACCCACACCATGTTAAGATGACAGATAGTGAAACGCAAAGAGAAATACTGCAAAGCACAACATGTACCATAAAGAAAAATGAGAGCCAAATAAGCATAATGTAAAGAAAAAAATAACTCACAAAAAACATATATAGTCAAATTTGGTGAAGAAAAATATCTTAACGGTACTGAAAAAACATTATGTCTTGTTTTGAGCATTTGAACAGTTCAATACTTTAAATATTCATTCAAACGACAGGCACTTGGACATTTAGTCAATTTGTATTTTTAAAAAAATCTCAAGTGATGTTAGGTTCAGCAGAGATGCACTCATGTTTTCTAGTTGGGAAACACTGATCTGGACAAATTAAACCATAATTCATTTTGACTTTCAGTCAATAATATCAATATATATATATATATCATATATCAGTACAATGACCTAAAATAGAGATTGTTTTACAGTCATATCGCCCAGCCGTACTCAGAACAACAAACGACACTGAAATGCATGTGTGAAATCCATAAAAGTAACTTAAAGGGATCCCTGTTCTCTGAGACTAAGCATTCCCATAGTGGCAATCCCACCTCTGCACTCTGGGTATAAGATTCAGGGGAGCCCCCTGAAGCAAGATGGTGGGTACATTAAGAGTCTGTGGGGGCACCAGCTAGCATTTATCTTGGAGAGACCCTTAAGAACACAACCATCTGCAGAGTGCATCTGCCTGTCAATCATCACTAGTCTGTGTAGAATCCGCCGGCGAGCAGCCAGTCAGTCTTCCTTGGGCAGCCGCTGGTCAGAATTAGCTTTAGCTAACGTGACCCCCATTCATTATCATGCATTTTTTGCAGGTCTACATGGCAGGTCTGGCAGGCTGAGAGGTGGTGCCCATTTCCAGAAGATTCTTCATACTGCCAAGATCTGAATGCAAACAGATGAAGGGTAAAACAATCCCTAAGCTGGAAGCCTGAGAAAGTCAGTGCCCCCCCCCCCCCCAGAAAGCATCCACGTTCTATCAAGAACACCTCCTCTTTAAACGTTATTTGAAAGACAGTTTGCCTGAACTGTCGGCAGTAGTCACAACAAGGTGGTGAATGTGACCAAGCGGGGCTGGGCGGGCTCTGAGACGCAACAGTTTGCAACATGGGGTCATTGCAACCCCGAGGACCACAGGCTCCCCACGGAAATGTAGATTCCCGTTTCAGCTCAAGAGGGTTAAAGGGCCGCCAAGAGGATAGAGGCCGTCCGCTATCAGACAGTCAACCGCAGACACGCTGAAATACGGCCTGTGTGTCTACGGCTGGAGTTGACTGGGGCTATTTGTAAGTTTGGCCTTCCTGCTGCAGTGTAAGACCACAGGCTTATAACTGATTAAACACAGAGCAGCAGTGCTCTTCCTGTGCTGCCAGATTCCTCCACGTGCGCCAATCTGCTCCTGCAGCCAAAAGACATGCAGTTAGGATAACCAGTGTCTCTAAATTGCCATTTGAATACAGTATTATTGCATGGGTGTGTATTTGCCCAGGGATGAACTGGCATCCCATCCAGGGTATACCCCAGCCCCCAGACCGGGCTGAGCGGCTGAACCATGGATGGGTGGACTGCATTTTGTTAAGAACATCTCATGGCGCAATTCTGCAGAAACATGGGTAAATTAAAAATCTAATTTCTAATTAGGAATTGCAGGCGACACTGCCCAGAAAAGTTAAAGCCCCTGAAAATGGTTCTGATAAAAAGTGCTTGACACATGGACACAGACACGGACACAGACTGACTGAACTGTTTACCAGCGTGACTTTGGCCCAGGATGGGTTCATAAACTCAGGGGTAATATCCTTTTTAGCTAAATGCTACAATTAAAACACAACCCTGACAGACAGAGGGAGACAATCTACTGCTCAGCTTGGCTATTTCAGCTTGAACCACAGTCATTTAACACCCCCGGGGACAGGTTAACACAGCGGGGGCTGCTTGCATGCTAATCCAAGGGCTGCTTCTTTGCTTTTCTTTTAAGCCTTTAAATAAAAATCTGTTTTCAAAGCACCAAATTCGAAGGAACTAATGGCCAACAGCTGTGTTCTTAAAAGCAAACTACTCATAAAGTGTGTCATGGTGTAACAGCAGTACTCAAAATTCACCACTTGTCAGTGAGAAAGCAAATGCGGAAGTATCAGCCTTGGCTAACCACCAGTTCACAACACTGGATTTTTAATTAGAAAATAACGAAACTGCCTGAAGACGGTCCTAAGTGCCGTAAGACTGAAAACAAGCACTGGTGGAGTCCCAACTCCAGGTCCTACATGACAAATATCAAGTGAAACAGGAACAACTGGAATTAATGGTATTTTCTTTTTTCACCACTGACAGATTTTGAAAATGGCACAGAGTAAAACATTATACTATGGTTCTCCTAGAAAGTACAAGATGGCATTTACTCAATGAGAGAAAGTCATGTCAGGTCGCTGCAGCTGAAAGTGGCATTTGACCCTGCCCGTCCCCTGGTACCAGCGATGCCTGAAGCCTCGCGTAATGGAAACACCGTCCTTCGCAGAACAGCCGAGTGCGGCTCCACCACAGAAAGACGTCATAACGTTTTACACTGGAGAGCGTGAAAATCAGAGGAGCCCGTCCAAAGAAGAGGGGTTCACTGTAAAGCTCAGCTGGACGCAGTTTAGACGCACGAGCTGCAGGCTTGCATTCTTACGAGCCTCTCCATAGCCCATAATCAGGAGGAACCTGGACAGGACTACAATGGCCACCTGGGATATTTCACAGTAAACGGGAAACGAGAAAGGCTATAAATCAGGCCCTGACATCATGATGGAAAGCCCGTGGGCATTTCACTGACCGGCTGGCATTACAAGCCCCAAGCACCAAAACCGAGGTTTTGGTCTAATTTGTCAGATCGCAAACACCCACTAACTGTACAAAACATTTGCCTGGACTATCCTCTTGAAAAATAATGACAATTCCAGGAACATTGAAAGGAACACTAAAAAGTTCTAGTCTTTGCATCTACTTGGGC
>JAODLC010000036.1:18708530-18729345 GCA_026781145.1 Hippopotamyrus pictus | reverse complement strand
CTTCCCCCCCCCCCCCCCCATGAAAAAAACAAAACAAAACAAAACAAAACAGCACGGGCAGCGGAAAAGTCGTCAAGAAAATGAGATTCAAAGACCCCGAAGAGAAGAAGCACAAAACGCAGAAACGATGAAGGCGGACCAGAGAACGACCGACTCAATTAATGGGTTTAATGGATATAATGAATAGAAGTTATTCAAACCACATAGCACCACAGTCTCACAGCTAAAATTTCCATGGGGTAATTTTGTTAGACTTCCATTTTTAGAGCATGCACGTAAAATGAAATAACATTACACAAAGGCTATAGCAGATTCCGCCCCCTGAGCCGCTGCTTATGCCCAGCATCACTTGGAAAAATGGGAGCGAGCTCCCCCCACAGTTAGGATGAAGAGGCTCACTGTATGCAGCCCCTGCACTGCTGCGCTGGCTCCAGTTTGCCTGTCTGGGTGAAGTCCGCTACTTGCTGGCCCCAAACTGTAGATGAGGGTCTGGCCCGCTCACGGCAGTTGAATAAAACCAGACATCATCTCAAGCAGACTTAATAACCCCCCCCAAAAAGAAAAAAAAAAAAAACATGAAGAATGAGTGATTGAAGTTGCATGTTTCGGTGGTCCGGAACGGCTCTGTTCAAACCTGCACAAGAGAATGGACAGTCAGATAACCCAGGGGGATGGAAATAGCCTTAAACTGTCCTCCGCATCAGGAGGAAAGGAGACTGAGATGCAGAAATCTGAGTCTCGCACTGGCGATAAATCTGCACCACGTGTATGCAACAAGGAACCGACTCCAGAAGCCTTTATGTTCATAGTGCTACAGCCCATGACCAGGATGAACGCCACCTCAGTCACACAGACCCCTAAGCAGCCCTGCTGAGTAAATACACCCTTGTAGGAAGCAGAAATGAGCTTCCCTTAAGAAAACTGCTCCAGGCTCATCCTGGCGTGTAAGGCAGCTGATGCCTGACAGTACCTGACCTGTACAGTGACGGCATGTAACCACAGCTGAAATACTCCTGAAATACATCCTGGCCGAACCCCCCTACAGCGCTGAGCCTACAGACCAGTGGTAGCCTTCATTTACAACAACCCATGTGCCCAAAATAAACCTGAGCTGTACGTGATGAAGAGCTCTACTGAATTACGCACAAGGAGTCCATCATTCATGCCCCACCTGTAACCAAACCCAGTGACTGCCCCCCCCCCATTCATTTCTGCCTCTAGCAGTATGTCAGAGTCACTACTTAGGACGTGGGGGGTGTGAGATTTCCCTTCTCTGGTCAGACACACACATTCCTTTGGTTCGCTGGGCCTAACACAGGCCTCTGTGACTCACTCACACCCAAGCATCCTGCTACAGGCCATGGGCTGGTCCCCACCTGGGCAGCCACGGGTTATACTGTGGCTAGAGAGCAGGAGGCTTCCTGCATTTCCACACAGAACAGCTCACTGCTTTTAATGAAAAATCCAGGCAAAGGCTTTACATTATTTAAGGGTTAGGCTCTGACAATGAGTAATATCAGGAGTAACCCCCCACCCCATGAGCAGATGTTTTTTCCATTATAAATCTGAAGGGAGGGGGGGGGGGGCAGGATCGGAAACTCGGGCCCCAGCTGCCCGATGCTCTCTAACTGAAACATCATGTGCAGTCGGCCCGGCCCACACGTCCCTGCAGCATGACAGAGGCCGTGCCAAGCCAGGCGGGAGGCTTGGGGATGTCAGAGAACAGCAGCCCCGTTCAAGCACACGGCCACGTGAAGGTTAAAAGCAGACAGAAAACTCCAATGGACTCTGACAGTCCGACAGCACAGTGCCGAACTTAATTCAGTAGTAATAAGAGCGGAAGACCGCCGTGCAGTGCCTTCTTGTGGCCAACAGGGCTCCCCCAAACATTGGGGGTCCAAAGTAAAGGGGGTCCCAGGGACCAAAGAGGAGCCATCCTGCTGAGGCTAACGCAATCATCGCTGGCAGTCACGGGGATGCTGGCTGACCCAAATCCCTGACCCTCACCGCTACGTCACTTTGGATTAAAGTATCCGCTGAACAAATGTAAACGTTTCATTCATTCATTCACTCATCTGACTCTTCTACCCAAACCAATTTAGTAGAGGGGTAACGATTTATGTTCGGTCCCTTGGATTCAAACCCACGAACTTTGCATTGTTAGCACAATGCTTTACTCGTTGAGCTACAGGAACTGTTGCAGTGTGCACTGACACTGAAACTACAGCTCACAAGGCCGTGCTTCGGGTCAGCAATGAGCCACAATAGATGCAATCGGCAGCAGAACCCAAACAGGCGCCCAGAATTCCAGGAATGTCACACAAGATCGCACGGTTCAGGAGCAAGGTGACCGCATCAACAACTCATCACTTTTTCCCTTCAGTATTCATCTTCAAGCGCTGCAAGCCAGGTTAACAAAACAACCTACCAGCTATTATCATGAAAAAGACATCTATTTATTACAGAATTTCAAAAAGCTCAATTAAGCTGCAGCCAATTATTGACTGAGAGGGGAAATAATATATAATTAAGGTATCCAATGACTCCCAGACCTAACAGAACATTAGTACACATCACGCATATGTACCTTTCTATGAACATGGCCTGGAGGAAAGTGAGGCAATCATCAGAACCTTAAATTAGTGACCAGTTCAACCTCTGTGGATTAAATAAGCAAGTATAAGGTCTTAACTAGACTGGCAAAGCATGTGTCAATCATAGAAGAGGAGCTGATTCACTGAGCTTAGGCAATGCTACCAGCTACTGCATTATAACTTATTGAGATATTTATTCTTTTAGCATTATGGTGTGCTCATGAAGACTGAAGGGAATCAGCCCATCGAGTGCTTTGCTGCAAGGTCAAATGGTGCGTACCAGACCAAAGCTTGTAACACACTGCCCCCTGCTGGAGCTACCGTCAGCTGCAGGTTCCAACGGAGCAGCTTCAGCAAACGGGGAGATGCAATTCTATTGTGCCGGTATTAGGAAGGTGGCAACTACTCACATCTGGCTGGATAGCTTTGAACACGGGTGCATCCATGAGTGTGATCTGACCCTGAGAGAGAGAGAGAGAGAGAGAGACAGACAGACAGACAGACAGAGAGAAACACTGCGTTAAAAAAAAAATCTGATCCTCACAATGAATTTATGAGCATAACTCATATGTCCATGCAGGCAAAGAGAATAAAAACATAATTAAGAACATGGAATATAAGAGATGGGTCAGGAGGGGGGGGAGATGCTGATAAAGGAAATAGCACCCCCTGGGCACCAACACGAACACTGCATTTACAGTCTAAGGCTATTGAGCGCTGGGCTGGGCATGGCAGGAGCACAAACTCATGCCCTCCAAAGGAGGATGACATTAGTGTGTCCTCTTGGGATGGGCACACGTGCAGAGCAGCAGGCAGCAAGGCAGCAGCCAATCAGCCAGGGTCAGGCTCTGTCCGCGAAGAACACACCACCTGAGCCAGGACCAGAGACTGGGCCGAAGAGCCTTTGCCCACCGGCTGAATGAAAGACCATTACTTTTAACTTGTTTGTTTTATGCACGGATATTAAAAACGCAGACAACGTATTGACACCTGCTGAAACGCGACACACCAGATTCACGCTCTACAGGTTACTGCTGAGGTGAACAAAAAAAAAAAAAAGCAATAAAAGATTTCGTACAAAAAAGCGAGACAACCAAGAGGTAAGCTTACCGCATACTCATCTGGGGTGACCTTGAGGACGTCAAACACCACGGCGTCAAAGCTCTTCTTAAGTTCAGAGGAGCCCCTGTCGCTGAGAGACTCCGAGCTGCTGCTCTTCTGGGAATAAAGGAAGATGGGTCAGCCATGAGAGACCAGGAGACGACCATTCCGGCTCCAGGGTGAGGGAGAAGGGAAGAGCAGGCGCCAGCATTAAGATGTCTGACCCGGAAGTGCATCAAACTCTTCCGGACATGACACCGATTCGAATAAGGGTTCGGCAGCTCAAACGAGCGCCGAGGATGAACAGGAACCGTGACAAAGCGGAGCTACCCCTCACCTCAGAGACAGGAGCTGTATAGGTGGAGACTTTCGAGCGCCCATCCGGGACGTTCATCATTCCCATTCCATCAGTCGTTACTCCAAAAATGTCCTCATTGTCGTCGAACGCCACGTGCCGACAGGGCCTTTGCAAAGCTGTGGGCACACAAGATGAAAAGGCTTCACTGCGAGGAGCATGCCAGTGAGAATCATTTATAGGTAAAACCCACGGGCAGCAGGCGTGACCCCGACACCGCGCCCAGGGGGACCCGCCCACGTCGACGGCGCCGCCTCCAGTCACGGGCTGGGACCGCCAACGCTCCCGCAACCGAAATGCAATCTAACACTTCACCTTGAAAACTGACAAATAGCTAAACCCGAAAATGAAAATAAAAAAAATTATTTCTGAAGATTTGAAACTGTGTATAACGTCATTGGGGGGGGGAAAAAAAAAAAAGAATTTCAAAACTCATTTTAGCAACTACACTATTAAGAAGAAAATTTAACTGAAGATGGGATTTGACCATCCTCTCTGACAGAACAGGAGCACACTGCAGTTCCCAAAAACTGCCCACCTATCCTGAGCCAGCACAGGAGGGGTACCCTGAGAGGGGGGGGGACCAAAAAGCTGCCATAGTAACTGTGATTAGTGGTTTGTATAGCAGACAGTAGGTTCCGACTGCAGTGACTTACCAGAGCCCTGTCATTCCAGCATGACGAGGCTCCCCCACAGGCCTGGCCACCTCACTGCGCTCTCTGGACAAGGATTTTGGGTGGTCCTGCAGCAGAAAGAAGGAGGAAGTCCATCACTACATGGTACACGGGCATGAGGCGTACATGGATCCGAAACCGAAGCCCACGAGGTGCATGACGCAAACCCAGAAGGGCACATCGACCACAAAGAAAACGCAGCGGAGAGCAGGTTCAAATTTTCATCACACTTTTTGGGATGTCCTATAGTGGGGAGGAGGATTCCGTAATTCATTATTACAACAAAAAAGAAAAAAAAATCTAGAAAATAAAAATTCAGTCCGCTGCCATGCCTTGTGCTGCAGCTAGGTGGAGCTCTGACACCGTGCAGCACCTGGTGATGCCTTCTGAGCGCACAGCCAGCCGTTTCCAGTATGACTGCTTAACCACCTCAGGTAATGCTGATTCAGAGCCTAAATATGAAAACAGGCAAACCCCAGAAAACTAAAGTATTTGGTCCATCAATGAGCGTTACACACGGACTCAAAACACGCCCCGTTCACACTCACACAGCCCTTGAGGTGAGCTACCGGCCTGTATGTACTGGATAAACAAAAAAAGGTGGGACTATAAGGATCCCAGTGCGAACGGCGGCGCCCGTGAACAGGTCAGGCAGTTCAGTCACACGTGAAGACGGGAGGACAGACGGAGCTCCCTGGAGAGCAACACACTCGAGCGGCGAGGCAGTGTCACGTTACAAAATACAGAGTAATCCATTCTGACACAGAGAAAAAGTTCAGAGGTGATGTAATGCCAGTGTCCTGTGGGTCGGAAACCTCGCGCTGTTTTTATTGACAGCATGATGACGATCCCCCCCCTCCCAGCATGATGACACTTGACCTCCAGCCCTCATCTTCCACTGGCCATCAAGTATTCACCAAAACTCCTTTTCTCCGCATTTAACTAGTTATGTTAGAGGTGCCCAAGATGATTTCAGTTTCCTGTCAAGCCATTAAGGCAGCAGATCATACACTGGTTTAAGTGCCAAAAAGGGCTCTTATGAGGGGGCAGCCCTGAGCTAGAACCCCCACCTTCAGTTTGCTATTTGTGGAGTTTCTAAAATTAAAAGGCTTTAACTGAAGGTATATCACTTCCTCATGCAAGGTCAATAACAAGCAAGCCAATAGTTACGTCACATTAGTACCTAATTACACCACTTATCAGTGTTGTTTGCGATTGCTTGGGGTTGAGTCAAATGCTGTGCCGTATTACGTAGAATTGTCCCAGATTAAAAGTACATGCAGATGGGCTCATGCAATAAGCAATAATTAAGCCCGATTGCCGGCAATCTAGCCAAGGCTCTTCCCTCAGTGGCAAGCCAGAGGTGAGTACAGACAGCCAGGGAGTGCTCTCGTGTCCGGACTTGTTCACAGCGGAATCACCAGTGTGTGGTGTGACATGATCTGATCTCACTTGCACCGGCTCTGTCCCGAGGCGACGGCTGAACGGTTACAGCCGGGGCGAGTCACCGTGACGAGCTGGGAAAGCCAGGAGGACCCGGGCAAGCACCTGCCGAAGGGGGCCAGGCCCGGGCAGGCCAGTGGGGCTCACCCCCATGAGTATTAGAACATCTGACAGGGTGACGTTATCTCCTGCCCAAACTGTGACATTGTTAATAATTTAGACATAAGACATAAAGAAAGGCTCCAAGAAGGCGGCTGAATAGAAGCAGCCAAACCACTCCCTCTGCTCTGGGGGTTGGGACACTGTGCACGTGATTGGAAGGTCGCTGTTTCCAATCCCAGGGTTGGTAGAGATTGGGTTGTCACTATTGGGCCCCTGAGTGACAGGCTGACCCTGCTTTCTCAAAAATGAACGTCACTTTGGATCAAATGGTCTGCTCAGCTTGGCAGCCCCCGCTTCCATCATCATTCACGCCCTCCATGACTTGCCCCCAGCCCTCTTGTCCACAACTGAGAAAGGAAATAAACACTGCAAAAGAGAAGGAAGGAGACAAACACTGAACCCCCAGTACATCACTCAGGAAGGAGTAGAAAAACACCGAACCTCCTGAACATCTCAAAGGAGACAAACACTGAACACCCTGAAGAGAGGCCCTGGCAGGAGGTTCACTGATGGGCTCTGGAGCATTCACCAGGTCGACGGGGCGTGGGACGGGAGGTACACCGACAGCAGAATACCCGATATGGGGCATGGCAGCGACTGCCGTGCATCCGCCAGGAGTCCCCAGGGGACAGACTGAGGGAAGGTGCACCGCCCCAGCTCCATACCTCACCAAGCACAGCAAAGCCCCCACATGCCATCACTCGCCGCTGCACCAAAAGGACGTGATTCGAGGGTTTCCATTGAGGGTTAAGTCATCCAGGTGCTCCAGCTGGCCCGTCAGGTTTTTCCACGTTTCCACCGGCTGGTTCAAGCACTCCTACCCCCCCCGTGGGACCGGGAGGGTGTAAAGGAGGCTATCCACTTGACGAGGAGTGTGCTTGAAGAGCAGACGGTCATCGGTGCATCTGGTTCATCTGAGGTATCGTCAGATGACAGTTAAGCCACGTGAAAGGCTAGAAATGATGACGAAAGGGACTAAAGTGTTCATGAAAGGACAAACTTAACAAGCTGCTTCCACCAGTGAATATGGAGGGACACTGTTCAAGCCCCCCCCCTCTCTCTCCTGTCAGAAAATTTCAGCAGAGTTCTCTCACTTGGAGAGATTGGAAATCACACTACCTACATGTAGGGGAACCATCTGCTGCCATTTCATTTTTTTTTAAAGGACGCCATTACAAAAAGGCGACAGAAGGCAGAAATTATACAGCTCATCAGAGACGAGTCAGCTTTCCAGAAATTCTCCAGGACCCAGGCTTGGTCTGTTAGGACGGAACGGACAATGGTATTACTGCAGAAAGTGCAGAGATGTTAGACAATTGCTGGCCACATTTGGATCCCAGGACATCACTGACAACCACGACCACAATCCCTATAACTGCCTACTACTCCGACCATCAGTGTGCCTGGACCATGGAAAAATAAGTCACACTAACAAACTGGGAAGCAGTGCTTACCCAGAATCCTTAGGGGGACCACACTGGGGTCTATTTTGGCCCTTATCAGACACAGCGTGTGAGAGAACCTGTCAGCAACTGAGAAATCATGGGTAATTATGTTCACTGAACCAATGGAGCCTGCGCAGAAAGCACAATGACTAAATTAACAGCAAGTGATGCATTTACTGCAGCTAGGACTTTCGAAGACTTAAAGCAGCAGCCTAAACATTCTGCTCTCTCTCTCACACACACACACACACACACACACACACACACACACGTATGTGGAAACAACTTTGCAAACATGCAAAAAGCCAAGAAATGTAAACCCTCTCGGTTGCTATAGTAGCGAAGGCAGGAGCTGGTCAGGCTCGAGGTGTGGGATGGTGCCGTGTTTATGACATCGCTCGGCAGGAGGAGGGGAAGAGCAAGAGCCGGGGCAGGCGTGCGGAGCAATCAGCCATCACCAGGAATTCAGCAGCCCGGCACGCCGGCCCGTGCCGCAAGCCTCTGTCAGTGTTGCCTGGCAACCGGCCTTTTTTTTTTTTTTTTTTTTTTTACCCCACTCAAGCCGACCAGAGGGTCTTCCGATCCAAGCGGGGGTAGGAAGTCGAAGACGGCGGGACAGGCCGTGCGCTCACAGCGCACGCTGGGCTCTCTCTTGTCCCGTTCCGGACGACCCACCACTGCCTCCGACGTGGCTGCCCAGGGGAGCTTAAAAAGTCCGCACAAAAGATTCAGATGAACAGCATTCATCTGAGCGACATGCTCCCCCCCCAGTTCAAAATTTCACATTTTTCCAGACTTTTCATGCTGAATGGAAGGATGTGTCTTGTGTGGCCCCAGGCCCCCACGCTGAGTAAACGGGCCAGGTTCTCATACAAAACCACAGCTGAAGTTTGGGTCTTTACCAACATCATTTACAGATCATCCCCAGACATGTGCCTGGGAACAGAGGCGGGTCCAACACAATAATGAGTCAGAGAGTCAGCAGAGCTCTACAGGGTGACTTAGAGTCAAGCAGGAGTGTGCAGTAACTCGGGCGAAGTGAAAAGTGTGTTTCGGCTGCGGAGAGCTGAGCACCCGACCATCTATGGATAAAAGAATAACGTCAGGGGTTCAGACACTGGCTAAAGTAAAGAAAGAGGTAAATACAGACACAGGGACCAATGCTACTAACTTTAAGGTCATTTTAAAAATCCCGAAAGACAGAACCTGACAGGAGCACTCGCTGTAGAGATAACGCATTTCAATATATCAGTTAGTCTGAACACAGAGCCCTGTGAGGGTTTCCACAGGACAGCCATGCAACCCGAATGGGATAAAATGAGATAAGGATACTCTCATCTGAGCAAAATTAAAAGAAAGGGCAATAACTTTTCTAAGCCCGCTGAATCCAAGACTGCTTTACAAACGACACGAATAGGCACAAAAAACAGTGCTGTTATTATATGTACATTATTATCTGCTCCAAAAAAAAGAGAGAGGAAAGAGAGTGGAAAAAAAGCTGGTCAATGGCTGTCATGGGATAGTATTTGGACACAACAGCAGGACCCTATGGGGTTAATGTGCGCCTTCAGACTAATGAACCTCCCAAGTCCCAAGCATGAAGACAGTGAGCATTCTGTAAGCGGGCTTTTAGATGGAGGGGGGGCGAGGAGAAGCACGGCGACTCCTCTCATGTTCATGCTGTACTCCTGGAAACAATCCAGCTGATGTTTTTATGTAGTTCAGTTTGTTTGATGGACACCTCCTCTCGGATAAAGAGAAACCAAAAACTGTTCCTATCCAGTTCCGCACTGTCCTACCGATCATTAATTACCTCGAAGGCATACTGTATGGCTGCGTTTAATCAGGCAGCTGTGTTTCACGGCAGCAAAGCCTGCTTGGACCTTTTCAGAGTTTAACACAAAGTCTCCATGCATGTGCTGATCATGTGTAGAGACTCCCAGTGTGTCACACTTATCCTATGCACGCTGCGTAATTATTTATTGCATATAAATTATACAAAGGTGAAAACAGCCCTTGCAGACAATATCAGACACCAGATTCACATATTTGATGTAGGCTTCTTCTTCACCAATAAGATATTAGTGATAAGTGATTCACCAACATCGAGCACAGTGATTCACCAATATCTACATGGGAGAAAAAATCTGGTCACAGCCGCACCGACAGTGAACCTTCAGGTTATTTTTAATATGTGTTATTTACATATTTATCTTTTTGGGAAATGTGATATGGAGCCTGCCTTGCTGATACATTAATGAACAGGCCCCCGATTTACTCGGAAACCGCAGCCTGAATCTAGCGCAGGTTTGGTTCCCAAAGCAACAGGAACCTGAAATCGCAGGCCCTTCACAGCACGGCGCTAGCTAACCTCGGAGCGGCCCTCGGCTTTTTTTAGCCGCTCAGCCTGCTGGGTAATTAGAGCGCAGGCTCCGGCGACAGCCCGCTCATTACTCACTCCGTCCTCGGAGTGACACTCTCCCGCTGCCGGAGCCCAGCTCGCTCTCTCGCTACGGCCTGCGGCAGGCACCGCGCTTCCTGCCGGCACCGGGGCTGGAGCCAGAGCCACACAGCGGCACCAGAGCATGTTTAAACCTCTGCAAATTCAGTGAACTGGATGAATATGACCCATACAGGCAAAGGAGCCCAGAGGTGAGGTACGCTGTACCCTCCAGCCACACGAGCGCTTTGGAGCGCCACACTTCAGGTGCCACAGGGGAGTATCCAGCCTGGCCTGGATTAGGCTCCCTTGCCCGGGATCAGTCTTAGCGTATGGTTGGTACAAGCAGGAAGAGGCATCCCTCTGCGGGTGTGAATGGCTTTCATCACCTCACTCCTCAGTGAGAATGAGGCACATCACAAGGGCAAGAGAGTCAAGATCAGCTTCCGCCAATGTGGCATGTCCTTCACTGTCAAGACTGAGTCAGTCTGTGTATGATAATTCATGCAAATTTAAGGCTGCATAAAGTCATGAATAACTGCTGTGACTTAATAGAAAAAATTGAGTTTTCTCTGTCATTTCTAAAGGGAGCTACATATAAACATATAAAACGGACAACAGACTGCAAAGCTATTCCTGGCCACTATTCTAAGGTTCAGATCTGCCTGGCAGTACAAAATAAAAGCCAAATTAATGTGTCACTAAGTGTAAAAGCTTCTGTAGAAAGACTATGTCCTGCATGAATATGAATTTAATATATAATGAATCTTCCAGTCTTATAGAAATGTACCGTTTTAATTTCACACATATATATATATATATATATATATATATATATAATATAATATTACAAGCCAGAATATTTGATCGAGATTTTTTTTCCCCAAAATTTCACTTTATGCTTAAATAGGTATACCGTTACGCTCACACCTACAGACACTGCTCACAATATCTCTTTTGCTAAATACAGATAAGTACAGAAAATGATTTTGTAGTATTATACAATATGTTGTATTATTAACATTTTCTGATATTCCAGCAGCTTAATTCTGACATGACAGTAGTAAATGTGTAGTGACAGGTCTGATGACAGAGAGCTGAGGGACAAAGAGCCAAGAGGAGGAGGAGGAGGAGGAGGAGGAGGAGGAGAGAGCAGACAGATTCTTCAAGCTCCACAAGAGGAGATGCACACAGCAGCTTGACAATGTGCAGGAACAAGCGGCGCTGGCAGGCAAGGTTCAAATGCGATGCTTTCTGTTAGCATGCATCGCTGCCTTATTCCCATTAATCATCAAAGCGACCAAATGCGCAAAAAAAGGTCATGAGTATTTAGCTGCAAATTAATCCCGAAGCAGTTTTGGCAAGAATTTAGTGCATAAAAGCATCGCATCGGCCTCTCGAGAGTTGGACTGGACAACACCTCTCAATCAGGTTTATGAAGTGCCAGTATCTGAGCAATGCCTTAATTTACATTCAGACACCAATACCAGGAATCAGTGTTACTTAATTCAATATTAATGCACAATTAAGTCTTAAAATAAATACTAAAATAAATTGTCCTTCTCGTGCCAAAATGTTTTGGTACACATCAGGGAGCTCCCTCTACTTTGGTCTGGTATCAGTAGGCAAGTAAAATGCAGCCAAGCCTGGTTATGGACAGAGAGCATTCAGCCGAGGTAGGGAGGGCACAAACAGCGTCACATGACTCCCTCAAGCGTCCATACCAGCTCAGAGGAAATCAGGGGTGGAAGGGCTCACAACTGGGGTGCCTGGAGTCCAAGTGCATGGGAGATAAGAACATCCACTCCAACATGAGCACTGCAAACCTGGGCCAGCTGAGCGGCATGCGGGGGGCGGGGGGCAGAGGGCATGCTGTTCTCTGCTTAGCTACATGGATGGGTGCCCTACACACAAATCCAGTCTCTAGGGAACAATAAACCAGTCTGTTACAAAGTCAGATAAAGACACGGCCGGGATGCCGGCTCACCACTTACCGAGCGCAGAACCACTGCGGTAAATCCACCATGCTAGAAGGGAGTACTCAACACCTCTCAAATGATGCATCAACTGCAAGAGCTCATATTCTACAAAGTCCCAATGATCAAACTAAAAATTACACAAATCCAGAAAAGACTTGAAGCCACACCAGCACCATGAAACACAAAGCACTAATTGCGAAATGCTCCTTCCTTCCATGAAAGATCTGAATAATCTGTAGTGAGGCTGCGATTCTTTCCAACCAATCACTGCCAGGATGAATGGTGGCCCCGCCCCCGGCCCATCTCCAGCAGAACAATGTTACAGTGTGTTCCTGTGTGCATGATGCCGCACAGTGAATGGACAGTGGAACAGAGAGACAGTCTAATGAAAGTGGGGTGACAGCTGCAATCTTAAACAGCTGTATCTCTTTTAGCTGCCCCACCTCTCCTCCCTGAAAATGCCTCAGAGACTCTGCAAGCCCACCGCCCCCACAAAGCCCACAGATTTACCATGACGAAGAAAGCAGGTTTACGAGTCTTCATGCACACACACGGGACGTAGACACTTATGAAAATACATCTAACATTGTAATTTTGTCCTCTAGTGCATCATTTGTTAAAGTAGCTTCCGGAGACACTATAATTACTCTGAGTCCGAACAGGAAGGGACAGGCCAACACTGTGACCTTTACAGACGTTCGCGTGTTTCTCAGAGCGAGACCTTCTGACTGGATTTTGAAGGTCCTGGGAAACATACTGCAGCTCCGCCACACAAGAGGATCCACTGACAACAAGTTTATAAATAATAAAACACACAGAGACATGGTTCAGCCTAACTCTGGATCCCCAAACGGCAGCACTCTGCAAGCTCCCTGCGCCCAGGGCTTGAAAAAAAGGTGACTGATTCAGACAGTTACCTGGCGATAAGTGACATTCATCTGACAAAATCAGAGGTGAATAAAATTCAGAGGCAAAGCTATGAATTCCACTGAACAGGAACTTCTTTTTAAAGAACTAGCCATGTGACAGAGACCTGTTAGCTGGAAAAACCTGGTCTGAGCACCTTGCTCAAGTTAATATGTACTGTATATGTAATTATTTTAATTAGTGCGTCCCCGTCGCTGCACATGACTCATACAAATATTCGTAATCACAGCCGGCCATCTTGTCCTCTTGCCAAATATCACGAAAGTACTATGGAGAAGCGGCAGGTATTACGCAAAGGAAGATGGACAGAGCAGGGACAGTACAGAACGGTTCCTGTTCAGCATGGATATTAGCAGGTCGCCTTGTTACAAGGATAACGAGCGGCAGCAGCTCAGGGAGAGACCCCAATTAAAGAGGCCGACCCCCATTAAAATGTACAACAGCTCTAAAATGATCAAGAGACATTTAGCTTCCATTTTTTTACTGAATTTAATACATTTTAAAATATACTGCTTCAATACAACTATTACCATAGTAATAAGATAAGATATTGCATTAAAAATGTACACTTAACATTTCCCTCCATACTTTGAGTGGCGTCAATCTTTAGACGTGATCACAACACACTAACAAATGTGCAGGTGTTTTTCTGAAGGTTAGGAGTATCTGCCAAAATCAGATACACAAAGAACAAAAAGGTTAAAAACACACAACTGTAGGTCAGTCATATTAGGCAAAAAGCTGGATTGTGGTCTGATTTAAGTACCTCAGGCAAACTGCCTAATGCTTCTGGGGGAGGGCGGAAAGGGAAAGAGAGGGAGAGAGAGAGAGAGAGAGAGATCCCAAAATTTGTACCACTATTAGTTGGTTACAATTCCTATGGAAAAGTTCCTGAATACTACAAAGAACAGTAATTTATTTGTAGTAATGTTAATATAAAAAGGGCTTGCCTGCACCACCAGCACTGCTACTCCAACTTGAGGTTGGGAAAAGGCAACAATCCATTCCCCCTCCCCCCCCCCAAGACTAAAGAAGCCAGATCTGACCTACATACCTGTACATGTACTCCTTGTGAAAGCCCGCCTGGAGACATGGGACAGGGATGGGACATCCGTGATGTGGATCACCCAGTGGGACTGTCCCTTTTAATGCATTTTCATTCAGCATCTCTAGGTGTCATGGCATCTTGACAAGCCTGTGGTGTACTGGGTCTACTGCAGCTTCATCTTACAAGATGGCCGTCAAACTAAAATATGCACTCTCTCTTTGGCGAGTGAAAAATGTAAGGCAAGCTTTCTCCTGATGTGGTCAATGAATCTGGATTCACTTTTTTTCCAGTTAGCTTTACATTTACTAAGTAAAATTACTGCAATTGTCATCATACCAGAAAATATCTGGACACAAGCCTTAGGGAAAGACCAACCACATATTCTGTACATGGTTGAGGTGAGCCTGAAGTGTTCACCAGGATGCACAAGGCAGGGTGAGCTGACACGGGGAAAGTGCCACAGTAACAGAAGTATACATAATAAAATTCAGCATCACACTACTTAAGGACAAAATTTATACACCAGACTGCACAAGCAAACTAAACAAAACTGAATGAAGAAAAAAAATGTTAAAATACAATCAATAACAGGTCAATAAAAGATATTAAATAGAACTAAACAGATAAAACCAAAGGAAATAATCAACAGAGCTGTTCCAAAATGCTTAAGTCACAGTAAGCTGCAGAAGTATTCAATCACCATGTGAAGAGCAAGGCTATTGAATTCACACTGTATAGATTGCAGACTCGCTGACTGGGCCTGGTTATTGGCTCAGAAATCTACTAGAAAAACAAAACCACCAAAATGCATATAGCCCAGCCATGAAATGTTTAGATAAAGAGATATCAGTTTTCCAAAGATTTTTACAGACAGTCATTTTTCACAAACATTGTATAAATATACCCACTCAGAAATCCTTGCGTGACAAAGCCAATTTTATAGTGTTGCAATGCTTTAAAAAAATGTTAACATATAAATTTTGTGGCACATTTCATCATGCCTTTTTACTTCTCGAAACTTCACCACCAGAAGACAGACCAATGTTTTCATTAAAAACTTAAGGTTAATTCCTGAATGCAAATATCACTAAAATAAACTGTGAAAGCTGCCACCCTCTGACTAGTAAAACTTTGATGGTGCCTTATTCCAAGCAAATCTCTGCAATCAGTATGGAAATTTATCCCACGAGACGCCAACTCATCCCAGCACAGATGCCCTTTCCTGAAGCCCTGGGGCCCAGAATCAGCCAAAACACAACCCCCCCCCCCCCCCCCCCAGCAACTCATGACAAGCCGAGAAAAAAAGCCACAGTGTCAAAATTATCACATATGCAGCCCCCAACCCCCCCCCCCACAGACCTAGGGCTGTGGCTTATCTGCATCTCAGTCGGTCTCAGACTGCAGCTCAACACTCACAGAGACATGGTTGCGTGGGTGAGAGGTCAGCATGTGGCAAAAAAAAAATCACATAATAGAATAATTCAATTAACACCGTTACAAGCCAGAACTCGAAGCCGTGTGCTGCTGAACTTCACACAGGAATGACTCTCCAGTACATTCTTAGAAATGTGATGGAGCCAAATCTCTAGACACAAACCTTATGGTCCATATGACCAGGACCTGAGGATCCAGTCGAAAGGCCCTCTCTCCAAAGTCCTGGTGAATCCACTACTGTAGCTTAACTGTGGCTCTCTATGTCTCAAATAAACAAAAGTTATACTCTTATCAGCCATTTTCACAGTGGGCCAATGGGATTGAGGGCTGGAAAAATTCATCGTGAGGGACCCACCCCCAATGGCAGAATTTATCATGGGTATTTATTTATGTGTAGTGGGCCAGTCTCTGCAAAAGCCAGGGCAAATTCTTCATCCCTGTCCAGCTCTGCTCATATGCATATGTAAGGAATTAAACTCAGTGTTTCTCTGGGTAAGACAATCTTAAGGGGAACACATTTCTGATCCGATGTACTTTTATGTGCTGCATGGGTAATTGCCCATCCCACTAACCTCTATCCACCCTCACACACAATCACATACTAGCCACCAATAGTGACGTCATATTTTCAGATCTCACAGGATGTAATGTGTAGATCCAATGACATTATCTAACAATCAATGGCACCCCTCCCTCCAGAAATTCATGACAGCGTCAGGCTGAGACCTCCACAGCTCCACATCTGCAAAGCAGCACCCATCAGGATTTCCCGTAATGGTTCCAGCCGATCCTTGTCTTTTAAACACCTGCTTTTTTTTTAACCAGCCTAAGCGAAACCAAACAGGAGCTTAACCATGACGGGTCATTAGTGCTGATGAAGGAGACAGGCCCTCTTACTCACATCCAATAACTAGACAGCAGTAATTACTTCTAACTGTACAGTTAAATTGCTCCAGTTAAGCCAGTCATAATTACACCTCTGAATGAGATCCAGAAGCTCTCTTTGCTTGTAGGATGGCCGACTGTAACTGAACGTCCCTAAGACAGCTGCAGTGAATCACACAAGCCAACTGTGGCTACTTTACGGGACCAGCAGACCCCGTCCTCCCATTGGCTCATGAAGAAGCTTCAGCTCTGCGAGGCAGGGTGGAGGTCCCAGCCCACATAGCACATGTTAAGCTACCACTTTCACTTCATTAAACGAAGAATATATCATTGTATGAAATTTCATATCAACTTTAATATATCATGATCATCTTACAATCTTTCTAATAAGTGGGAAAAAACACAAACAATGTGACACCTTCCTGCGGTAGGATAAGGCATCTGAGGCCGTCCTCAGGGCATTAAAGTTGCAGGACTACCCGTCTCCCCATCTCTGCCTCTCTCACACTCACATAAGCATTATATTTGCTTACTTCCATTCAGAGAAACAGAAACAGATGAGTTCAAACTGTCCTCTGTGGTTTCCCCCATGGGTCTTCCATTACCCAGGGCACTTGGGGGTGTCACCGCAGCAAAAAATAAATTCCAAAGAGAGTCGGGAGGTTCGTGGAGGAATTGGGCAACACGGGGTTACTCAAACGGCAGGAATTGCAAGTGGCTGCGAAGCCGGTTGTTGGGCACCATCGTGCTGTAATCACTTAAAAACTGCTGTATAGCACACAGCTGTATACACACCCACAAGGTTTTTACAGAAACCAGTTGTTTTTGTAATAAAAATGAAAGCTTTGAGTTAAACAACCCTGCCCCATACAACAGTTACAGTTAAAATGCTGACAGAAACAACCACAAAACTGCACTGACATGGATTACTGGACAATCGATGCTTGTTTTGAATTTTTTAATTGTTTTAAATTTTTTAAAAATTTAACACAATAGCAAAACTTCGTCAAGTCCAAGTGCATTGATATGACTGTTCAGTTAACTGATGCTCCTAGATGACCTTCAGCTTTGGCTGAGCCTTAGCTGAATATCAAATTAATATGTGAATGTGCTGCAATGTATTAGGCATTCAACAAGACAGTAGGGCAGTATCGCTTACATATCTGATAGATAAGAATATGTATACTGCATATTCTACCATCTAAATTAAAACACTAAACCTCCAACGATAGGCACTGAATAATTTTTCATTTTCTTATTTAGTGTGCTGTACTACTGAGACATTTCAGCCAGGACAAATACATCTAAAGTTCTTCAGAAGATCTACTAAAAATTTACAATTAATTCCAACAAATGTACTTGATTAAGAATTATACTATACATAAAGAATGCTCATTTTATAATAATGCTTAGTTATAAACACATAAACGGCAATCACTATAGTCACATTTTCCCCCAGATTATCTTCAAAATGCAGGCATATGTTCTCCTATAAGCATGGGGACTGTGCACCACAGGTACATGATGAAAGACAAAAAACAGCTTCCTGTTCGCAGCACTAGACAGCAAGTAACACTAGCAGATCACAGTGCAGTTAGGGAGTCTCACTGGAAACTTCACAGCCCCTCTGCCGTTATATCAAGGTATTCAAGCATTTCAGTAAATATATCAACATATTCACAACTATATAGAGAATTACACAAAGAATCATCTGTGCTTATCACGTTTATATTGATGCATAACAATTCAACAAAATACAATACAAACCACAGCATGCAACACACACATGTTAAAAACACCAATAATGATGAACAATCTTTTGCCATATAATAAAACTAGGACAGAGACATAGCATGCAAAAAGTCAAAGATCAAAACATTAACTTAAGATAAACTTACGAAAATCTGCATACATATACTATACGAAAATATATGTCAAGCTTGCTGTAAAGGACAGGCCACATCTTATATCAATCCCTACAGTTCGATTTCTTCTGCCGCATATCAGATGATAGTACTAAGTGATTTACCTGCTTAAAATCGGCACATCCGCCAGGGTTTAAGTTTGTATAAAGCCCCCCGTGACGTAACGCCGACCACAGCTAAATGGCCGGCTGCCAGGTGTAGGGGCTGGGCCGCGGGTTGCACCGTAAACCCAGAGCAAAGCCTCATGAAAATCGACTCCTCATCTGCGATGTAAAAACGACCCACGCATGCCCGCAGCCTGGGAGCGACCACCCGCCTTAAAACGCCCCCCTGCAAAAAAAAAACACCCCCAAGGATCTTACGCTACTATGCAACCATAGCAAAAACATAGGGCTGATTTGATTATTTCCTATTGCACTTTATAGGTACACAGACATTAACACCGGCTACAAGCAATTTGCACGGCGGCAGCATTGCAGCAGCAGCTCATTAACAAGCTTGTTTGGTGTTTAAATTTACCAGGCACGGTGTTTATCCGAAACCAGCAGCCAAATTAGAAAACAAAGCACTTACACACCACGAGATTAGGAACTAAATACACAGGAGGGTAATTATTGGCAACTTCTTAAATATTATTAAATCTCAGCAAAATCTCTGGCCATACAACACTTATATAAAGATTAGGGCGTAAGATTTAAAACATTAGAGGGCACAATAAACGGCATATCAGTGCACATTAAAGCGGGGTCTTAGAGATGCACTTTTGAAACGCCGGCTTGCTTTATCCCCATAACCCCACCTCGGCTGATAAGATACTGTCAGACATGATATTAAAGCACATTATGTTACGTCCCGGTCTTCCAGTGTTTCGTGATTCTTTCTCCCTCTTTTGGGGAAGCGACATGGGGAGTCTGTCGAAGGGGCCTAGGAGGACCAGGAGGGCAAGGGAGGACCCGACGGTCCAACATACCGGGAGTCTGAAGCACGAGGCCCCGAGACACCTCGGGGGGCAGCGGGGCTCCTGAACACCAACGCACGGTGCGGAGTGGCACAACGTTTAGGCTGCGGACCGCAACGGTAGAACGGGAACCAGGTATCCGAAAGGTGGACACTAAGTCAGCTAAACAGCAGCCCAGACGGGTGGACGCTAAACGAGCCGGCACGACAGCGATAAACGCCGACGAGCCGGCTCGGCGTCCGCGGTCACCCGCCACCGCAGAAGCGCTAATCCCCGCTAGCCGGGCCCGCGAGGCGGCTAACGCGCGAGAGGTGCCCGCACGGCGGCGAGATGAGAGGCGACAAGCCGACCTGCTGGGGGTGACGCTCCCGCGGGGGGCTCCTTGAGTACGCAGCAACCGGTATCAGAGATCCAACAGGGCGAGCCGGGATCTGGGCGACAGGGTGAGTCTGGCGCTCCGCTACGCACACGGTTTCAATGAGAGGAGAGGAGAGGAGGAGGATGAGGAGAAGGTAGCCGGGAGAAGAGCAAGAGGAGGGGCCAAGAGGGGAGGAGGTGGAGCCCAGCCCAGCCCAGTACCCATTTCCAATGAGGAAAGAAGGGGTAGGAGGAGGGGCCGGGAGATTTGGAGGCGGGACCGGCAGCGGAGAACGAAGAGCTTGGCGGAGAGTCGCCGGGAGGGGAGTAGATGGAACCTCGCAACCACATTCAATGAGAGAAGATGAGGAGGAGGAAGAGGTGACCAGGAGAAAAAGAATTGTCAGGGGGGCGGAGGGCTGGGCTGGAGATGGTGTCTGTCTCCACCTCGCATAGACAAGTAGTTTAGACCCATTGTCGGCCAGTTCACACGGGTAGTTGTTCAGCCAAAAATATGCATTATTGACTTCAAATTTCAATTAAAAAATGATTGTTGTTATTTCTTTAGGGGTGGCACGGTGAGTACCAGTCACACCTCCAGGGTTGTGGGATTGAATCCTACTCCTTCCTTGTGCATTTCAGTTAGCATGCTTTCCCTGGGTATTCCAGTTTCCTCCCACAGGTTAAACATATGAAGTTAAGTGTAATGTCTTTCAGCTGGCTTCACACTGTGTGCATGCATGTGCTCTGCAAAGAACTGTCAGTCCCTGAGAAGAATTAGTATCTTATCCTCTGATAGGCAGTTTGAGGATGAATAGATAGGAGTATGAGGCTGTTAAAATGGAGATCTGTTTATTGTAGTGATTTTTCATTCTTTTTGACCTTCACATCTGCCAAGTTCATATCAACCGACTCTTATAACTAGGGGCTGGGCAAAAAAAAAAATCGATTTTTCGATATATCGTTTTTTAAAATGTAGTCGATTCAAAATCGATTCTCAATGGACACGTGTCGATTTTTTCGATATTTATTTACACAAGCATTAACGTAAAATAACCTGATCCTGTTTCATCAAGGTATGCGACTGT
>JAODLC010000036.1:18675172-18694092 GCA_026781145.1 Hippopotamyrus pictus | reverse complement strand
AATCTGATTTCATTATTTTCTAAAACCAAGTTTACAATGGCAGCTTCCTGTACCCCAGTGAACATTTGGCCCCTTCCGCCACCATGGTTGTGTCATGTTTCTTATTATTTATTGCACTATTATGTAATGAAGAATTACAAATTAATTACAAAAAATAATAAATCTTAAATAACTTGTGTTTTGAAGTCAGAACATATCTTTTTCATTTCTTGATCACATTCAACTGAGTTAATTCTGAGACCCCAATGGGAGAATATTTTGTATAGAATTAAAAAAACAGACTTTTTATAGAATTTAATTGACCTTAGGCCCCCCTCAGGCCTTGTTCTGCCCTGCGTCTCCCGTGAGCTGACCTTAGCTCAGATTTCCTCCGTCGTGCCCCCATTTGCTCACCTGCCCCCGGGAGCAACCCTCGTGTCGCTTCAATCAGGCCCATCTGTGCCGTGGAAGCTGGAGGAAGAGGAGGAGGAGGATGAGGAGGAGTCGTGCAGTGAGGTGGCCCCGCTAACTCTAACCGCTAACCATGCTCACCCTACAGGTCCATACAGAACTGTGCCCAAATGCTGACTAGCTTAGCTATTTGCAATCAGGCCCCATGTTCAGAACTAGCTGACCTTAACTGTACACGAGGATGTGACCGGCAGCATCTTTCTGTGGGAATGCTAACTCCTTCGTGTGTGAATCACTCCCATACCAGGAATTTATGCCCTACATATATCAAGAGGCAGCAATGAGGATGAAGACAGCCATGTGGTGTGGAGAGAAAATGAGAAATTTTACCCCCGTCAGCTCCTCCCACACCTTACCCCCCCCCCCTTCACACTGACCTGCTGTGCGAAGGTCACAGGCCAGCGCCAGCTCCAAACCCCCACCCAGGGCATAGCCGTCCACCGCAGCGACTGTGGGCATCGGCAACATGGCTGCAACCACAAAGCGACAGAAACAAAAGTCGGAGCGTCAGAATGGGTATCACACACGTGAGGGACAGATTCTACTGCTAGGAGAGTAGAATGCATACACAAGCATACGGGAACGGGAGTGAACACGGGTGAACGCGAATTATCAATGCACATGCAGGAAGCACGGGTAAACGTCTCACCGATTTCCGTCATGAGTGACCGCAACCCATGGACAAAGTGCTCCGCTTCAGAGTTAGTCATCTTAGCACGTTCCTTCAGATCAGCACCTTCAAAGGTAAAGGGGAGAGGAGGTTACCACGCTTTCTGGCCTGAGCGCTTTTGTGCCTCTAGAACTCTGTCACACCAGCGTTTTCTAAGGGGCGTTTTATTTATTTAGCAAACGCCATTATTTTTACTTTTATTTTAAGCAGGGTCATCCAGTCCCTAGAGCAACTGGGGGTTAAGTATCTTGCTCAAGGGCCCAGTGGTAACATCACTCTGCCAATACTAGGTTTTGAAATGGTGACCTTCTGATCCGTACCTCCAGAACCCTGTCAGATCAGCCTTTCCTAATGCAATATCAGCCCTGAGTGAGATTCTGTCCCTGCGAGTGATGCCGTCGACCTTGACGGACGTTGACTGACCTGCGCAGAAGACTCCAGGCACCAGGCTGCGGAACACCACCGCGCGGGCCGCGGCGTCGCCATGGAGATGGGCCACCGCCTCCCGCATCTGCAAACACGGCGATGCGGCATCACCTGCGCGGAGACCGTGCGTCACACCCCAGCAGCCCCTGAGGACGGCCCTCGGGCCCCTACCTGACACACAAACACTTTGCCCAGGGAGTTTCGCGCCGTCTGCCGGCACATGAGCACCTCCACGATCCCTGAAAGGGGTTTGTGTTTTTAAAGGGGTGATTCATGATAAATGGGACACAGATGTGAAAATTAATGCACAATAACAACTTTAAAGATGCTCAAAGGCCTTACTTTGGTCAAAATAAGGTGCATCCTGTAGAGGGGGGACCAGAGAACAACAATCGCTAGTGTTCCATCGGGAAGCCAGCTGCTGAATTAAAGTCCTTGTTTCTAATTTAGGGTCTCTGTGTATAAACACGGTCTGTTGTGTTTGGGAGGGAAGGGAGCTTGACCTGTCTGGATGCCCAGTGACGGTGTTTAGTATTTACTGCCACTTAAACACGCATTTGTGGTGGCCCGTCATTATTTGGCCCCCTGCTGGTCACAAACAGTCACTACACTGGGGGGGGGCAGGCCCCAGAGACCACCATGCCAGCCCTGTGAGTTTCACAGTTTGCCTCACTGCAGCGCCTGGCACTTCCGTGGGTGCAGGCAGAGGGATCACAGGTAGTATAATTCCACGCAGCGGGAGGTGAGTATGATATACGATCAGACCCCGTTCGCGAGAGGCAGAAGGATCTCCATGTGACCGCGGCCCGGGGAAACCATACACCGGGGCACCTGACTTCAGGGCTGAACCCCTGCCACATGGCTCACTCATCACACTAAAGGGCGGAGTTAAACCCCCGTTATAAATTAGCTTCTCCCACGTTTCGAAACGCCACCAGGATTTTTTTAGAATTCTTCTTCCGAAAGGAGTAAGCTTCATGTTAGACCCGGTCCAGGCTGCATCACACTGTCTGTCCACTTCCCTTCCTCATTTGTACAATTTAAAAGGGGTGACGTCTCAAAATCTGGGTTTGGCGGAATCACCGCATGACCACTTCCTAGATAATGATGTGAAACACGCCCCTTGGCTTTGGGCTGCAGAATAACATGCTTACTAAATAATATTCTCCAATTAATAACTTCGTTTTTTATACCGACAAACATTCTACTATCGCCTCCCCATATCAGTTATCTATGCAGAGTGAAATATTGTATATTTAATGTGGTTACACCTTAATCGAAGGACTGTTCTAGAACGTATTTATCAGTATCTAGGCCTAATTTTCGCACTGTACTTAGTTTAATACAGTAAAAGTAATACTTATTTTTGTGTTCGACGACACTGGAACCTTCATAGTAAAATAACTACAAAAATACAGACCAGGGGTATGGAAATATTGCAGTTATGAGGATATGCATCAGTTCTGCCTTTTTCAACATAGAAAAATCTCATTTTGCCGTAAATATAAAGAATGCGTCTTGCTTTGAACCTTTCACAGTCATGGCAATTTTTAAGGCTCTCTTAGGAGTTTGCGCCCATCGTCAATGGAAAACCTGACGATTAAGCAACTATAAAGCGCTACTTATTGTGTGGAAACGTGAGTATAATATGCGAATCACACGTTACCGGCGTCAGTCCCCTCCAGCCGACCGAGATCCACTTCAACCCCCGCGGAGAGCGATGAGTCGGCGTGCGCCCCGCGGCATGGGGTCGCCTCGGCGCCCGCTTTTCCTCCCGAACCCGCTGGGTTAGGTCTGGGGACCCGGGCCCATAATCGCCGACACGGCCAGTGTCTCAGGGTACCAAGGAAAGTCATCGCAAACCTTACAAAACAGGGATTCTGCGCCCCAATCGAGAAGCGTCCAAAGTAGGAAGTTTTGAAAGAGGATATCCCGCCCTGAAAGGAGGAGCGCCTGGGGAGCCGGGCTCATTACGAGACTGTGCTGCGGTTGTGTGCCGTGTTCGGTGCCTAGCTTTGATATTCCATCAAAGCCTTATCTAATAACTCTGCGCCGCAGAGCATCTTCATGGTGCCGACGAGTCCTGGGGAAGCGCGTCGAAAGCGGACAGGAATGTGCGCGCGCTCTGATCCAGCATAATGAAAAGATTACTGTCAACTGGTATATGCAGCCATAACGAGGGTGATTAAGTACAAACCAAACGCACACAATTATAATCTGTATTTGTTAAAAACCTTTCCATTTATACAAAAAACACCAAGGTTTAACACAGTGTATCGAAATTGGCGTAGAATCATGTTTTAAAAACTGAAAAAAGACAGAATATAAATAGGGTTACAGTAATGTTCAGTTAAGCTTAACATAAATCCATAATATTTTCCTTACGATAGCTTTATATTTCATGGTCTAATACCGATCAAATACTACGACAAACAGTAAAATGTGATTATATAATTTTATCTTATTACTCAGATACATTGTCGTGGTATAGTAACTATTCAATGTGTAATTAGGAATAAATAATAAATAACTTGAAGTCAGAATTATTAAATATTTTAAGATGGACGTCTCATAATACACTCTGAGATACACCCTAAATTACGGCGGCGACGCCGTAACTTCCAGATATTGGAATAAAAATGTGAATTAAAGCGCTAAATACGATACCTGCCATGAAGGCGGTCTTTCAGCGCCCTCTGACATCCACACACATGTTGTCAGGGACTGCCTCATGACGTCACACAGGCTCGAAGTGAGGTCAGGTGACAAGCTGATACATTCAGGGTTAGTATGTTGAGGAATCATAGGGGGTCCTGCCAAATATCTCCCCCACGGAGAGCTCCCTCTCCGACAGGGGCTGTCCACGGTGCCGGAGGTACCGGGCTTGTCGGGCCTCGGCCAAAGCCTGAGGAAGGCTGGGAAATGTCCGCACTGTTCTTAATCGTCCGTCTAGGGCCAACGGCCGAGCCAGGGGTGGGGTGGAGGGGGATCGAGTCACGTCACCCTCCGTCCATGTCCCAGCATCCGTGTCCACATTCCTCTCGCTCTGCCTCCCCTTCTTACTTGGATCGTCTGCGTCGAGCCCACCCCCAGTCTTCCCCCTGAGGTCTGGCAGGGACACTGGCACCGCCGAGGTCTCTCCGCCGGCCACAAAATCCCGAATCCGAGCCTGGAGCCCAGAGGGGATGCCAGCAGTGCTGCTGGGCTTTTGCTCCTGGGACCTGTGGAGAAATCAGAGCACCATCCATGAATGGATGACATCCACAAGCATCCATGTCCAAAGACATCCATGAGACATGATAGATGATCATACAATGACTTTATGGACATTTTTTTATGACATCATTGTGGGGAAGACCAGATATATGATTCAACATTTCCAGTTTACTAAGAATTAAAGCTTATTTTAGCTGCTATATATTATGATATATTTACAATGAACACAGGCAAATTATAAACCGAATATAGTTTATAAACTTGTAAGTTAAACAGGTGTTTACCATTGTCCTATCTGGATTACCTATCAACTTAGATTAAATGCAAAGTTAACCATGAGAAAAACCGTAAGCTGTCCCTCTTTCGGTTACGTACTCTGTGGTTCACAGTCCAGGAGCTTACAGTTAACAGCGGAGAGAGGTACAAAGGGCACAGGTCTGCCAACACCAGTAACTGAGAGCCAGGTGCTAATGTTTACTTTACCCACAAGAGGGAGGGGTAAAGTCACGAATGGAGAGAGGTCGGAAAGGGATACGGCAGCCTGCGACAGCGCCTACAAAATGCTGCAGATTATTTTCCCTGTCCTGGATTTTGTTTAAACTCTCAATAACCTCTACATGTGCCAGGGTCGTCGTTCACGTACAAAACTACGGTTTTTACATAAATTACAGATAACATTGGTGTTGGGATTCAAAAAGGTCGTCTTACGGCGCATTGTTATTGTTCAACACCAGTTGAATTTTTCCATGTAGGCTCTTCAAGTTTCTCCCGATAAGGTAAAAGCATAATTCAGAAAACCCCAGCACAGTAATTAACAGATAAGCTACGCATTTCTGACTGTGTTCATGCCACTCTGATAGAGAACCGCCACACTGCGGTCAGACCATTCATATGCAAGAAATATCTCACCAGTCTTATATGCTACAAGTTCGGGAATTAAACCACAGTGCTTGTTAAGACCTGTGATTGGCTACCAGAAGGGAAGAAAGTCAGAACCTGGGTATGGCTGACGGACGCAACGGCTTAAGGTGAAGAGGTGGGAAGGGGCTGGGGTGAGAAGAGATTCAGGCCCTGCTAAACAACGCAGAGAACTGTGCTCTTCTAAGAAAGTGCAGACTAAGGGGCAGAGTCTGAGTCTATCTGCATTACCGATGGCTATTTTAATAACATGTTCTTCTTCATTTTACACAATTATTTACACAACAAACATTTTGTTTTAGTAGATTTTTAAACCGTTTTAATTACGGATACATTTTTAAATTAATTTTAAAGATGAAATGAAGAATGTCCCCCTCTCAGTGCCCCCAGGCTCGCTGCTGCCCTCTGCTGGATAAGTGCTTATTGAAAATGGTGTGGATTTACTCTTCAAAGCTACATACCTGGAAAAATATAGTAAGCAAAAATGGTTCATTAATTAGAAATGCTTGAAAGAAAAGAACTAAGTAATAAACAGAGTTCCAGAATGGCAATCTCACCAGTGTTTGTCAAGCCTTGTAGCACATGGGATTCTGGGTAACACAGTCTTCTTGTATGACAAGACGGGCTGGTTGAGATCACGCCCCCAAGGTCGGGGCTGTAAGCCGGAGACACTCCTCTTCCATGAATTACCTGGGATTTAAAGGGAGGCATTGTCCAGATCCGCTAAAATGGTCATGGGTTCAATGAGAGGCCAGTCTCTGTTTGTTCAATGCGACGTGTCCAGGTACGGAATCCTGTGACGCTCCTGTGTCCGCGGGCTCACCTGTGTGCAGCGCACCCAGATCACGGCACAGGCGCCTCTGTTCCCTGGTCAGCGTGCTCAGGTGGTACAGACACGCCTCGTCCAGCCTGCGCTGGGCCTGTGCCAGCCGGGTCTCCGCTCTCCTCTCCTCGCGCCCCTGCGTGTCACTCCTCCACGCTGCCCTCTCTCCACGCCGCATGGCCGTCTTCGGAGAACTCGGACTCCCGTGATACGAACCAATCCTCTTCGATCCTCTTTCTGCTCTGAAAGCTTCAAGGTACGACGGAGCCAAACTCTGCATCACTACAGTTCCTGCTCTGTTTACCACACACAAATCGATTATTCCGGGACATGCGTTACACTCACAGGTGGTGGTGTTCATCACCATTCAAACTGTGCATTTGTGTGGGGCCCCTGAGGTTTGGGAGCCCCTTGATGGGAACGAATAGTACCGATTTAAACCGGTCCCCAGTCATACTGTGAAATCTTATCATGTGTTCAGGAATACCACTCTTTAAAATTGCCATTAGGAGCATTATGATTACGAAGGCCTGTTCCCTAGTGAATAAATAAATATCTAGCAAAGGAACACTTCATATGTGCCCTCGCATTCATGTCACATCTTCAAAGGGCAGAGCTTCTCACCCCCCTGGGTCCTATGTATGTGGTTCTGGACTGGGCCAAAGTCACTGTCATTCTGCATCTGGATATTTTCTTCTGATGCCTCGTACTGGGCTGTCCTTGAGGGCTCCCTGTTACTGTAGCACACAGAGCCATTGTGCTGCATGTCAATAGTGTCCCAATGAAATTAAGGAGGCCCCCACTCCCCCCCCACAGCTCCCAGTAACCACTGGTCCCTGATTCAGATGCTGCTTGATTTGTCGCGGTACAGTCACGTGTCTCACTGCAGCTGAGTGTCCTACTATAGCCTGTAGACACCTGCATCTGAGCCAACGCCATTTAAAAATGCAGCTCCGTTGTACATTCCCTGAATTTTATCATTTCCGCGCAGTTGCATTTCATCAAAGGAGAGCGCACGTTAATAAAGTACCTATGAAGCCGCTTTGCCGGTGCCCTGGCGATGATATTTCCCTTTCGTGGTGACACGGAACGCAATTTTGGGAGATAAGATTTAGCTGGCAGCACGCACAGCCATGCTTCACCCGAAAACTTACATTTGTCACTGCAGTCCCCTTTACTCAGGGAAAGTTAAATTTCCTTCAGTTAGGCTATGAGGTGATTTCCAGGCGGAAAACTTCCATATAGTGATGCCAGCGCGTTATGGGTTACACTTAACTGCTTAACTTTTCTCTGAACTATTATATTCTATAATAAAGGAGAACTTTAGACAGCTTTTAAAATTTGAAAAATTGAATTATTTGAACTTACCTTGCCTTGCAAATTACCTACAACACCAACTGAAAATGAAACTGTAAAGAAAGAAATCAAAACAGAAGCAAAAAATTAAGTAAAAAGCTTCATACTCACCACTCTCTTTTCCCTATATTGTTTTAACGCTTCCCCCGAAGTTTTATTAGTTTCAGTATTATTTATATTGTCTTTTTGCGCTGCATTATTCCGCATACTGCAAAAGCGGCTATTTTTCTCATTTTGGGACGAGGGGTTCCTGATTCACTCCGGACTGTATCCCTTTGATTGATGATAAAATAAAGAGAGCCGGGCTTTTTCACTAACCTATGCTATGTTAATGAAATGTTTTGTTCCTGATTGTCCTTGTGTCGTGACTTTTCGCAGAATTGCAGGAATAACTCAGTTCGGCTGCGGAAAGGGGGACCTGCGTCTCGCGGCGTTGCCTGGGGTAACGGGACAAAGCCGTGGCACCAATGTCAACCAGTCGCCTTAGAGACCGGGGACTCCGGTGCATGCGGTGACCCCACGCTGACACACTTTCGAGTTCACGTAGAAATATCGCCCTCCCCCAGTATTATTTATAAGACCATGGGCGTCGCCGCCATTAAATCTGAGGGGGACGTGTCCCCCTCACATTTCATAATTATTCGTTTGGACCCTCTCCCCCTTCCACACACACACACACACACACACACACACTTAACATAAAATATTAGTTCACCCAGCGCTGTTTTATTGCTTCGCGAAAGAATCCATTCCACTAGATCGATATGAGAATACAAACATATCACTGAAAGACCACTCAGGTTTTGCGGGAAATGGCATTCAAAATGCTTCTGATGCCCCTATATAAGACCTACCCTTTTTTGCAATGCAAATAAAAACCAGACTCGTGTTTGTTAATAGTGGTTAATCCGTTTTTTTCAGGAAGTAAATTGACACGTTTCGCAGTGCTTTAAGTCTACTGATGATTAACAACCCATAACTGTAAACTACTTCAAAAGCAAACTAACAATAACTGTTCTGGGATTCCACTGGTTACTCTGGTACATTCTGAACAAAGGGTATGTGTGTAACCTAAGACACAACAGTTCAGTATGTCTAAACAAGAAACGACAGGGCGCCTATCTGTATTTAAACATATCGCTCATGTTATATTAAGGGTTTTTTCATATTTTTAAAATATAAGAAAATGATTAAATATCTGTAACGCTGTTGTCTCGAAACCTTTTTGTATTAACACGTTTAAATGAGCGCTAAAAATCGAGGCTATATTACTTCGTTATAAGTTGTAGTAACATAAAATTTAGACTATAGGGTTGTTTTTGAGGAGCGTTACCAGTCAAAGGCAGAAAGCTTCAAAGAATCGCGCTTTTGGATAATGTGAAAGTTGTGTACCACACCTGGGCTTTGACCAAGAGCCTGTGGATTTAAATTTGGCCGCAAGAGGATTACTGGGGAGTGCAATGCCGGTGCCGCCCGAGGCATAGTACTTAACCCCAATTGTTTCAGTAAATACTCATCTGCGTTAATGGATAAACCCGTAAAACTCGCCTAGCGCTTTAGGGCTGTCAGCTTCTACATAATGTGCATTTTAGCCTTTAATTGAAATAAAAAAGGCCTACCATTTATGAGCAATTTCACACCTCTGAATTTGGTACTTTTGGCATGGAGATCAATGTCGCCCCCTTCAGGCTAGCCTTCAAACTGACCATTGTGCGTAAATCTTCCTTTTTCGTCTTATCGATTTTGATCCAGTTGCTCCGGGACTCTGCCGCATGTGCAGCTTGTATTTTGGGAGCATTTAATTTGGGAAATAATTTTATAAAGGAAGCCGCGTGCCTCAGATTGTAAACGCGTGAAAGGGAGGGGCGATAGGCGGGCCGTTCAGACTCTGGCCAGCCTAGAGAACAAGGGCACCGTTCATTCACGTACAGGGTGAAGTGCATATACTGGTGTGTCTGATTGGATAGTTCAAGATAAATGGAAATCATTATGTCAACCAAGCTCTATGCCAAACTATTATGCCAGCTGCGAGATCCATAGCTTGTCTGCATCATTTCTGTCTGCTGATATCGGGGTAATACATAAGTTACAAAGGAAAAAGAGAGATGGCACATTCAGCTCAGGTAATTGCTGAACATGTAGAGAAAGTCTTAGCAGCACCTAGATCAGAACCAGGGCATGACCCAGCATTGTGATCAGTCAGACAGTCCAGCCCAAAACGCTGGACACAGCTAGCAGTATGAATAACGCTGGATACAGCAAAAGGTGTGATTTACGCTGGACACAGCTAGGGGTATGAGTAACACTGATGAGTAACGCTGGACACAGCTAGTAATAGGAGTTATGCTGGACACAGCTAGGGGTATGAGTAACACTGGACACAGCTAGCGGTTTGAGAACACTGGACACAGCTATTGGTATGAGTAACGCTGGACACAGCCAACAGTATGAATAATGCTGGACACAGCTAGTGGTACGAGTAACGCTGATGAGTAACGCTGGACGCAGATAACGGTATGAGTAATGCTGGACACAGCTAGTGGTACGAGTAACGCTGATGAATAACGCTGGACGCAGATAACGGTATGAGTAATGCTGGACACAGCTTGAGGTATGAGTAACGCTGATGAGTAACACTGGACACAGCGAGCCGTGTGAGTAATGCTGGGCACAGCTAGAGGTATGAGTAACACTGGACACGGATAGCAGTATATGAGTAATGCTGGGCACAGCTAGAGGTATGAGTAACACTGGACACGGATAGCAGTATGAGTAACGCTGGACACAGCTAGAGGTGCAAGTAGGGTGCGAAATGAAGGAGGGTTTTAAGTTTTCACCAAATTACACACAGAACAGTCCACTGTACATTATGCACAGCTTTATTTTAACATAGAGTGCGGAAAATAAGCACCAAGTTAACCATATTTAATGAGCTTAATGAGTTTAAGCAACATACTGTATTTGATGTTCAAACACCAGCTCACCAGTTATTTTTTACATTCTAATTTTTAGTAAATGTCCTCTCTCTGTGATTTTATGTGGACATCATTACCCTTTTATCCACCTCTGTGGATACCTCCATGCTGGTTTGATAAATGCATGTGTGGCAGACAAAGAGTTATGTATATTCAGAATTGAATTTGATGTAAATGTACAAACTTTCATAAATGTGGACATAAATGTCTAAATAGACATCTGGCATCTGTATCATTCACAGCCAAGTTCAGCAGATTACAGAAACTACAGTCTGTGTGTGAGTGTTTGGTAGTTACTACTGTATAACTCAAACCGATATGATTATTTATTTTTGCATTGCTGCTGACAAATTTAATAAGGCTCCTTTATGCAGATTAGACAAAACAGGCCCATAATAAGGTACAGAAGATAAGTATTTGGGTGTTTCTTTTTTTTTGCTGGAATTCATTTCCCAGTCTGAACTGTGCCACAATCCCAGGCGACATAAATTCATTGAATTAGGTAATAAACACAACCATAGACCACAGTAAATGATTTGCCACACTCACGTTTTGTATAAATCTAAGAGATTTAAGGAGCCCGGAATGGAAAGATAAGGCAGTTTAGCAGACCTCATTAAGGGGACGGTAATGTATGAGGAAGTCGGGACCACCGGACTGCGGTGGGGGGGGGGGGGGGGGGCGGGGGGGGGAGGGGGGGCTGGGCTCGATCCTTCCAAATGTGGAAAGGGGGCCGGTAGCAGCTGACCTGGAGGGCCCAGCCATGCTCAGCAGTCGAGGGAGGGGTCCAAAACAGGCCTCCGCGTTTAATGAGTCATGTCTCTTCAGGGCCCGTTTTCTATTAACGAGTCTCTCTTTCTATAAAAAGGATCCAGCAGGCACTAGAGACTGGGGGCTTGGGTCCAATCGGCGTGCTCTGACGGCAAGGTGACGCAACAGCTGGCATGGGGGTGGGGGGGGGGGGTTTGGCTCGTCAGGGATGGGGGGGTCCCGTGTTCTGACATGTAAATCTGTCACTTACGATCGCGTGTCCTTGGAACCAGTATGGGGTGTCGCCTCTCAACATCGGGCCAACACATCTAGAGCCCCCCGCCACCACCCCAGCGAGCACCCCCCCTCCGAGCAGATGCTTGGCTACAGACTTGAAAACAAAGCAGTAGGAAATGGAGAGATGCCAAGCCTGTTGTGAGAGGAGGTAACAGTCTGGCACCATGGACTGTAAGGCTCTCCTATGCCGGGACAGGAAGTGATGTCGTGGAGTACAAATGCTGAAGGAGGAAGATGGTATCCAGCGGGGAGCAGGAGTAACCGCGGGTGTGTGGGAGGGGAGGGGGGAAGGGGAGGAATGAGCAGCAGTGGTAATAAACTGCTTCCTTGGATGGCAGCGACACACAAAGGACACGTGCTTCACTCTGATGACCTTTATTGAAAAAGTACAATGTCAGCAGGCCATACACGTCCACGCGTGAGCGAGTAACCAAGGAGTCTGTGACAAGATGAGGCCAGTGGCCAATCAGAGAAGCCGAACCGGTCTCCCTCTCTTCAGAACCCCATCATCCAATCAGAGGAGCCAAAGCGGTCTCCCGCTCTCCAGCACCCCACCATCCAATCGGTATAGCCGAACCGGTCTCCCTTTCCCCATCACCCTATCACCCAATCAGACGAGCCGAACTGGCCTCCCATTCTCTGGCATGCCATATCAGAGTGTAAAAAAAAACAAACAAAAATACCTTCTTTATTTTTTCAGAGATAATAATGTGTCATTTTCACTTAATATAAGTTACAGAAGTTTTTAAAGGCAGAACCCTGACAAACAAACAATGGGGTTAGTATGTTAGTCTGTAGCCGATTTCATTTCATTCATTGCTGATGGAGACATGGAGACAAGTGGACAGAGCACCCTAAGAAACGCACATGAAGGGGAAAAAATGATCGAGGATAGAGGGATGGGGCTGTGAATAACGGGCGGCTATGGAGACCCAAAGACCCGGGTCTTTTCAGTATGATTAAGAGGGCAGAAGGAGAGAGAGAGAGAGAGAGAGTGCTCTAGGAGAGTGTGTGTGAATTACAGCCATACGGGCAGTGCTGAAGCCTCTCCTGAAGATGAACTGTGTAAGATGCCAAATGTGAGGTTTTATGTGATTCTATTTCTGTGCAGGACTTTAAAAAAAAGAAAAAAACCTAGAAATTAACTTTCTGGAAGGCGATAGTGCAAAATGAAATGCCTCCCCGCCTTGACAGCCGAGCCTGGAAGCGGGCACGTGCCTGGACAGCGGGCGCGTGCCTGGATAGCGGGCGCGTGCCGGCCACATAATTTCAAAGGCCCCAAACAACGGCGCCCCCTTTCAGTGCCTTGCTATGTTACAGGGACCTCGGCGCTAAATTGCCCTGCACTGGCGCTCCATCAGAACCGACGGCCAATGAGCTCCTGGCATCAAGTGCTCCCCCCATAAAAGCTGCATGGTGTATCCTGGTGGCAGAAGGGAAAGGAGGTGTACCGCTCAGGACAGGGAATGTGTGACGGCCAGCGAGCGTCTTTATTTTTAGCAGGTGTTCAGATTCCCCGGCCACCGGGACCCAGTTGGCTGCCAGGTCCACATCTGTCACCTCTGGCACATGCGGCCATGATCCAGTTACTCGTGGATTTGTGGGAAGGTGCCGGGAAAAGGGGGCAGGGAAGTGGACTTCGGCTGTCCCTTTCTCAGAGAGTTCTCGGTCAGGGCTGGCGAGGTAGGACCGGAAGGACCCCGCAAGAACCCGAGAATTCTCCTGTCCAGAGGTATCTCTCTCCCGCTCACTCGAGGCAGGACACCATGGTCCAACTTGTTAATCTCAGAGAGGAACCCACCCACAGACACCAGAGCCTCCTTATTCTCCAATGGGACATCTGACTCTTGACATTTGAATTGCTCGCCCTAAATAATTGAACCTATAGAGGTCTGGCGGGAGTTTATAAATATTCAGGAGAGCTGAGAGCGATACTTCTGAGCATAATTGCAGCCGATGTGTGAGGAATGGTGTGTACAAAACACACAACATCGAGTTACAGCAGAAACGTTTAGGGTAGCTGACTACATTCTGCCCCGGGACTCGAGTAGATGGCAGCTTCCTAATTCTGTCAATTAAATCTTTTCTAAGAATCATGGATTTTTTTTTTTTCACCAAAAACATTCAACTTTAGTGCAGCTTTTTCCTTCTTTGAGGGAGAATGAGGATCTCTAATCCGCTAATTTCACAGCAAACAGTACAAAGGCGGGAATATTCTGTACGGCGTTCTTTCGGAATGCCAGACATCTGTGTTTGTGGCAGAGAACCACAGTATTCCCTCAGACAGTGCAAACATTAAATTAATATACATCACCCCAGAGAGCGCCCCCTTACATGTCACAGTAACCGGTTACAGCACTTTGCATGATCCAGGGTCTGTCAGGATGTCTTACAGCCCAGATGGGCTGAATCACTTTACATTCATTCCTACAACACTGCGTGCATTCCTATGAACCCATGAGAGGGTTTTCACAGGCACCGAAAGCCCCCCCACCGTGCTGTTCACAGAATAAAGGACAGATGTCAGGACCCCTGGTCTCCAAGATTGGACAGCCAGCAGCTCCTGAGACCGCATACGTAGGGTTGTGAGGTGGTATCCATGGAGACGTGGCTCAGAACATCAGATCCTTGCCTCAGGACCACCATACCTCCCGAACACAGCTAATTTCCTCTTCCCATCATCGCTTGGTATTTATATCTGCGGTTCCAGAACAGATTAACACTTTGTACATGTCATTAGCACTCACAGCACTGACCCGCATGCCAATGTCCCAATGGAAGCGCTGATGGGGATGGAGAGGCAATGTAGGATATTCCGGATCAAAGGCTCAGACCCTGTGTAAGGCCGAGACCTTTGGGACTCAACCAGAAACTGAGGTTTGCAAAACTCAGAATGAATCTATGTACAGAATCAGTCAAAACTCATTGCCTACAGGTGGGGGAGGGGGGTTGATTTGGTGAGGGGCTTGCACGGTGTGACTGAGTTTCATCACACCTCAAAACTTAGAGACCTAAAAACAAAATCTGCGGAACAGACAAATGAGTTTACGCTACGCAGGACTGACTCCACCATTCAGTGCTTGACCTGTCAAGGCATTATTGCTGAATAATTACATCCTGTAAGGCTTTTGGTGCTGTCTGTGGAACAAGAGTCAACCTGGAGATGTGGAGTCAACCAGCACTCTCCACCCTGCTGCTCACATATCACAACTCCTTTTGCTTTACAGTAGATTTTACTGTGGTTAGTCTTATTTTTTTCTTATCCAGTTTGGAAACACCCCCAGACACCACAGAAAATGCAGTGTTATGCCGTGTGATGACCCTATCCCAGTTAGATGAGAAGCAGTAATGTTCTAAGTGACTATAATACATGGCTGATCTATACTAATTGACCCAAATATGAGTCTGACATCCTCCAAGACTCAAATGCCTTCAATACCGTCAACAGTCCGCTCGCTACTATGGCAGAAAACGTCAACAAGGAGAGGAGTGCTTCTTCACGCGCTCCATGCCTCTGAAGATTGTTTAGTGATTGGTGAGGACACCCCCAGTCCACGCCAACTTCCCCGCTCCACGCTAGGACAGACCGGGGAACATCAAGGCCGACTCAGTGGCCAGTTCCATTGAGATGGTGAGACAACATGGCACCCCCCCCCCCCCACCTCCTGGCCTGGGGGTGTTACACATGCAGGCCGGCCTTCTTGAGGTCCCCGTTGCCCTGCGTGTTGGCGCGATGCACCTGGCGAAGACGCTCCTCAGCCTCGCCATCCAGCTTCTCACTGCGTAGCTTGCTGTAGCGCTCGTACAGCACCATGAACACGCCCATGACCCAGGCCACCACCGTGCCCGTCGAGAAGATGACAAAGCCGATGGCGATGAAGAAGAGGTAGTCCCAGTAGCCGAGGGTCTGATGGCAATCTGTCCGCAGCTGCATGCCAACGTCTGAGAGGCGCTGTCCCATCATGTCCGGGGGATCCTGGCACACGATCTGCCCTTCATCTGACACACGGGGGGGGGGAGGAGGGGGAGAAGTGACGTCATGACCATGGGTGCCTTGGACAGCCAATCACATCGCAGCTTCTTAGCAGGGCACCGTCGGGCTTGCCTCGAGCAAAATTAGGACAGAATGGCTTCCCCTAATGTCTGCACCTGCTTCTAAGCGGGTAATAATCGACTCGTTTATGGCCAAAATGGAAATTAATCGCGAGTGAGGCACAGTGTTGAGGGAGGCACAGCAGTACACGCTCACGCACACTCACACTCGCACGCTCACGCACACTCACACTCGCACGCTCACGCACACTCACACTCGCACGCGGGCAGATCCATTTCCCGCTCCCTTTGATTGTGTTACCGGGCAGAACGCCGCTCAGGGTTTGTGGAAGCAGAGTTCGCGCCAAGAGTTCCCCATAACGTAACGTCACACCCGCTGGGGCGTCTGGCGCTCATCGCGTTTCTGCCCCTGGTTTGGCCCCTCGACCCCCCCCCCCCTTCCCGGCTGGGTTCTCAGCCAAGTTCATTACTCAGCGCCTCTCTCGGGCTGGTGCCGTGTTTCAGGCCAGGACCCCGCGGCCCGTCCCAGGTGCCCTACGCTTAGCCTCTCCAGCAGACCCCCCCCGCCCCAGTGCCTTTTCTGTAATGGAGACGATAAATAACAGTAACAGAGCTGCTCCTTTTGCAAATTAACTGAAACGTCCAAATGAAATAGGTAAAAGTGCCCAGAAAGATCCCTGCAGGAACCTTGCCGGCTTCACCTCCGGCCTCGCAGTGGCACTGCTCATACTAATCTGCTAAGTGAGTTTGTCAAGGGCCCTTTTTAGAACACATGGCCTTAAATCCTTTATGCCTGCAAAGCCTGTGCAGACCATGCAGAACTTTTGGGAATAATAATTGCGTCCATGAAGGCCACGGAGGAGATGCCACAACAGTACAATAAATGATGAATCGTGATTGTGTTTTTTTGCTTTCTTTTTGAAAAGATGAGGCTAACAATTGTTACTATTACTACAGAGGCCTAAACGATTATTTAAGCGTCTACTGTAGATTTAAAGAGGCATAGGTTTCTGAAAATGGCCCTTAGATTGGTGTTTACAGCTCGAGCTCCGGGTCACCTCCGATGTTTACACGTGTCTAGAAATTGTCCCGGCAGCTGGCTGACCAGCCGTGGCTTGGCATCTCTGCCCCAACCCCCCGGGCGCATTAGCCCACGTCATGGATGCCCTGCATCAGCCCCTGTCTGCATCTGGGAACTAGTGTGGAACCAGCGTCCCTTAATAAAGAGCTCGCGCTGTGTCAACCACGACGTCACCCTGCCCTTTTCTTCAGCTCGCGCCACAAAAAAAAAAAAGGCCAAAAAAGTTCCGGAACACCAGGCATCTTTTTTGAGAAACCAGGATCAGATAGTCCCTGGAACAAGTGGAGGTTAAGGGCCTTGCTCAAGGGCCCAACAGTGAACTCACCCTGCTGAGCACAGGACTTGAACTAGCAACCTTTCAATCACAGACACAGCATTCTAACCCGCTGAGCAAAACCGCACCCTGAGCTTTCTGAGTACCTGGGTGGTGAGTAAAAACAGGGGTCTCTAATGTGTCTTTTGAATGTGTAGTGCCCTTATCATACCTCAATAAGGAGACCAATCGATTGGTCTCGTTTTGTTATGAGCCTGGTGGACGGATCCAGCGGTTTACAGCACAACTGATTCCTTTGCCACAGATTCGAATTTGCAGTCCTTTGAAAGTCCTTTTGCAGATCTGAAATCCATCCAAAGCAATTACATTTACTCAATCGATATACTTTTACTTGCAATTCATAAGTCTGCCTAGGAGTCAACGTGCTGGACCTCAAGTCCAAAACGTCTGAATCTAGAATAGCAATAGTTCTGTGGAGCGACTTTACGTTCCATTAAAAGCGCTAAGCGGCCCTTGGGTTTGCACTGGAGATGGAGAAAATCGCTAAATTCAAAACTAATTCCTAGAGCAAAGTTTCCATCTATCAACCTTCTCAACCCTGACCAGTAAGATTTATATAATTAAACAGCTTGTTCCTTATACGTCTCTCACCACCACTGCAATGCTGTTCTTTTGTAATACAAATAGGCTATTTTTGATTTGTAAAAAGACTTTGATTTAGTTCACCTTCAGCTTCACAAATGAGTCATAGTACAATGTAATATATGTATGACATAAGCAGACATATTTCCTCAGTTACTCAGATTTATGTTTGAGTGCTTTAGCGCTGGTGGCGCTTTTTATGTATCCTGGTCGATTCACCTTGATCGCACCCTGAAACGCAGACAGATCACAGGATCCCTCCTCAACATTCTCACAAAACCTCGATATGTTTCTCAGACAACTTCCCAGTTTTGCTAATCAGACAGTAGAAAACAGAGAGGAGTCTAAAGCCTTTGTTTTCGACACGCCGTCTCCCAGGGCAAGATCAAAGCAGGTCACCTGTCCTGCTGTTGCCTTGCTTAATGCAAGATGGTTTCCACATCTTACTATGGGCACAAGGTTCCCTTCCTCTCTGTATTATACATACAGTGTGTGTGTGCCTGTGTGTCTCTCTGTGTTTTCCATGCAGCCAAATATAGGCTATAGAACCTCCACTGCAGGCAATGCCAAACTGCATCATAAACATTAGCATAACCTTTCCTTAGCATTAATTTCTGTATGCATTTTTATTTACTCAATAGGCTGCACCTGCAGTGTTGGGGATTTGAATCCTGCCTCCTCTGTTTTTGCAGGTTTCCTCCAGGTACTCTAGTTTCCCCACACAGTCCAACGGCATGCACTTAGGCTAATTGGCATCTCTAAATCACCCCAAATTTGAGCATAAACGTGCCCTTCAGTTGAATGCCATGTACCCTTGCTTTGTGTCCTGAGCTGCCTGGGACAACCCCCCTCCTGGGAAAAGCAATTGGCAGATATATCCATCCATCCATTTTCCAAGCCGCTTATCCTACCGGGTCGCGGGGGATCCGGAGCCTATCCCGGAAGCAACGGGCACGAGGCAGGGAACAACCCTGGACAGGGGGCCAGCC